>MU227639.1:2806420-2822702 GCA_018584345.1 Thuja plicata
AGTATTTCTACTTCCCTGCGACTAACTATATGCTGTCTATATGTTGTGGCTCATATAATGGATGAGTGGATGCGATTAACTATGTGCTGACTGAGCATGTCTCTTGTTTCTTTGCTGAGAGATGAGTGGGTGCCGACTTCTCCTTCAATTTCCTTCCAAATACTAGGCAGATTGTATGCTCCTTGAGCTATGGGGATATGAGTTTGTATGATTAATCAATACAAGTTTTCGATAATCTCTATTTCCTTTGTTCTCCGCTGTAAATAACAACCTCCCTTTTAACGTTCATGAATTTGGTTGCCGAAAAGTTTCATATTCCTCTGGGAATGAAGATATATCTCCCCGATAATTTGCATTTATAAATCCCCTCTTATACTTAGTGCGACGAGATGATAGTCTTCAAAAGACACGCCTTCTCCTTGGTTCTATTATTCGTAACCGACGCCTTCTTAGTATCGTAATAATAATATATCCTATGATTGCTAATAATATCGGTCAGCCTCATATGAAAACGCTGCCCATTAATTGTAGTATACTTGTTATATCCCATTACGGGAATACTCTCGTTTTGCCTCCAGATTAAGGTATTGACTTAATCAATTAGACTCATTATAATCGCCTCCTCCTTTCATTAAATAATATATTAAATTAATTTCCAAATTGTAGTCGTTGTTTTGGATATTTCTGAGTGTATACGGTGTGTATACGGTGAGCCATATTATAGCCGATAGTCTTGTTTAGTTTGTTCGATAGGTGAGAGAATTTATATAGTTTATTTATTGTATTTAGATGATAATATATATATATGAATTGTTTGTTCAATATTATTATTAATTTATTCGTATATATATAATATTAATTAATATATAATATAGTTAATTTGTTATATTAATATATTATTATCAAGTATTATTATATTAATAATATTTTATTTGTTTATTTCTAATTATATTTCTATATTTAATGAATTATATTATAAATAATATTGATTTAATATATTATATTATATTTATACTTTATCTATTAATATATTATATCCTTAAATTATATTATAATTTATAATTTATTCTTTCCTCGAAGTGGGGACATTACAAACGTGATATCAAAATAAGTACAAAATGTTAAACATAGTGAAGAGTGGCCTCTCATCATTCCCAAACTCCTCATCATTGGAACTAATGGACTCCTCATGGTCAAGCTCCATCAAACTAACACCAACCAGTCTTGCATCTGAAGTTGTAGCATCTTTATCAATCTGTACTGGCCCCTCCACTGTCACCGAAGTCCCGGTGGCGTTGGCGGTGGCGGGGCAGTGGGAGAACGTCCTCTTGCTGTTCCCCTGTTCCGGAGATGTCCCCGTCTCGGAAACGGGGGGTTCTAGAGGGGAACACATCCCCGTGGTTCACTGAAATGGGATTCACAACAGAATCCAACTAACCAAACAACAAATTACAGCAACCACCAACTTTTACAACTGTCTTCTAACAACAACTAACAATGTTCATTATCTTACACATCTATGCATATGATATTAAGCATGTATTTCTATATCTGAAAATTTTATGATGTTCTTGAACTGGAGAGAACTTCCCTAGTTTGACCAATGGGAGAGTTTGCTAATCTTCTTATCATCTTTTCCCTATATTTGTTGTTAAAATCATCCATATAGTTGATACAATATGAATTTGGCACGGTAAAGTTGGAAACCATTCATTGAGTTTTCTCGCAGTCTTCAATGTTCATGTGTTGAACAAGGCCCTGCAACAGTAAAATGGTCTTTGAATATCATAAAGGTGCATATGGGTCGGTCTCTTATATTCTTAATTCATGTTCCCTTATCTGTTTTCCTTCATTTCAATTTTACCACTAGTTTGGAGGTTAAAACTTACGACGCTGTTTCCAGTATCAGAGTAAGCATGTTGCTCAAGAAATGCAATAGCTGTTTAGGCATATATCGATTTTAATGGAGTTTTGTTTGGCTTTATTGCGGATATCCCCCATGCATGACCATAGTTGGTGCTTCTTTTAAGTCATATTGTTTAAGAAAAGGGTCTTTCCATTTATATTTTGCATCTAATTGTATTTTAATATAGTCAAAACAACAATCTTGAAGCTGTTGATTTGTGTATTATAGACATTGGCACAGGGAGCCATGATTGGACACACTCCTAAAGGAATGGAGATAGCCAGAGAAGCGCTGGTGAGAGAATTTTATTTTACGTGATAATTTTGAAATTGCCTATTTTGAGAGGTATTTTTGACATAGATAGTGTACCATATTTTACAGGAAAAAATGTCTGAGAGGAGATGGTTTCTCACTCCAAAAGTAGGGGGTGAGCTCCTTACCATTGCATCAGGAGAGCAAGTAAGTCTACAAACTTCATTTCAAATTAAGTTGTATTTTCATATGAATATGAATGCTACAATGTCTGTTTTGGAACCTTCTAATGCTCCACATTTGTGCAGAATTTGTCTGATTAAATTTTTGAATTAAGGAAGAGCTCTTTTGTTTGAGGATCTAAGTTTACACCACATTATGCTTTGTTGTGCAGATGGGAGGATTTACAACAGCAAATTACATATGGGATATAATGCAAGCTCGTCAAATTGTACCCCCATTACCTGCTGTGGAAGCATATCATAAAGGCTTAATGGTATTCTTGATTTGGGTTTTCTACTGAGCTGTAGGATTGCCATAGCTTGTTTGAATTATTTCTTATATTTTCTATCTGTATTTATTTCAGGAAAGGGATATTCCTAAGGATGATCCTCGGCTATCTCAAATCAATCTAGCTTTTAACGAAACAAATCGAAGAAGGCAAATCTTTAGATGATTGCTATTTGTTTGCCTATGGAATTTTATGTGTTCGACTGTAAGTTATCATTAAATGACTTGCAATTGTGAGGTTTTGATTTTACAATTTGCAAAATAAAGGTTTTACTTTTCTGTCTGATACTGTTTTTTAAGTCTAATCCACATCTGATTCTTTCAGTCCTTTCATGGAGGTTCTATTCAATATTTTATTCAGGAGCAAACTTATATCATAAATCCAATTTCAGGGTACATACCTGGTCTCAAAATAAGAAGACAAAAACAAAAGATAAACATATAAAATGAAATATAGGAGAATGATCTGAAGTCCTTTGGGATATGATGGTTGAGAACAACTGACTACCCTTGATAATCTAGAGTCACCGATTAGTTACAATATGATTGCCCCTTGCTCCTTATTGGACAATGGGGAGCTTAGCTTGTTGATGTAGCATGCAGATATGCCATATGAATAATGAAGTGGAGCTTGATTATGTTGTAAAATCAATTTTTTCATTTTATGTAGATTTCATTTCATTTAAACTTTTTGTTTTTTAAAATCTTTGTGCATGTGTTGTGAGTGCCTTTATTGAGGCAATACGATGATGCAAAATAGATAATACCTTGTTGGTTGAGTATTAAAGTGTGAAAGATTGAGAACTAAATATTTTCTTATTTTATATAGGTTTTTTTTTTTTTTGATGCTCGAGATTTGATTATTATTATTTGTTAAGGTTAAGTAGATTCAAACCAAGACCTCTCAGATTAGAAGCTCACAACTTTACCGTTGTGCTGTAGGTTGTTGCCTCTTATACAGGTTTATACTTGTTAGTTGAATAATTCATTTTTTTGGTTTGTTTAGTGTGGAAGATTAACAACTAAGTATTTTCTAATTTTATGTAGGTTTTTATTTGATTTAAATTTATATTGTTATCTTGTTAGTTGAATAATTGATAACACATATACTCCATGGCTAATTTTTTTACAACTTAGATTCATAAATCTTTGAGCATGTTTTAGTCCCTTTTTGAGGCAATATGATGGTGCTAAGTGGATGATACTTTGGTTGGTGATTTAAGTGGAGAAGCATAAAAGCTAATTGCTTTTCCATTTCATGTAGTTTTTTTCTTGATTTAGAGTTGTTTGCCAGTTGAATAATTTATATTAGTTTTTGTAACTACCTATACTCCACAACTAGAATCTTTTCCAACTTTGTTTCTTAAAATCTTTGTTGATGTTGTGAGAGTGCCTTTTCTAGGCGATTTGCTAGTGTTGAATTGATATTACCTTCTTGTGATTTAAGTGCGAAAGCATAAAAACTAATTCTTTTTATTCTTTTATTTATTTTTTCCATTTTATGCACGTTCGACTTTATTTAAAAGGTATTTGCTATTTGAATAGTTCATATCTACTTATACTTGAGGGCTAACATCTTTCTCAACTTTGTTTCTTAAATCTTTGTGCATTTTGTTGGTGCCTTCTTGAGGCAATATGATGGTGACAAATGGACAATGTCTTGTTTGTTGTCAAATCAAGTGCAATCCATAGGGACATGATGGTTGGAAACAACTGATTACCCTTGATAATATGATTGCCTCTTGCTCCTCGCTAGACGATAGAATGCTAATTTGTTGATGTAACACATGCTATATGAATAATGAACGTGAAGCTTTTTATTTATATTCTTTTTTTTTTTTCCATTTTTTTGGTATCATTTTACTTGATTTAGAGTTGCTAATTGATATTTATTTGTGTATCCATGTACTATCATGCTACACATTTTACATGTAGACATAAGACACCTACTAACCTTTTATTTTCACAAATATTCAATTCACTAAATCTCATCACACTAGCGTGCCATGATAACACTTACATCCATTCACAAACACGCCACCCAAGAGCAAGGGAAATAAGATAATATGAATGGGCATTGCGTAATCGATTTCACACTCCCTATGATATAATTAACCTAATTAAAGATGAGTGAATGTGTGGAGGCCACCCTAGTGAAGGGTCACACGGGGATAATTTCCCTTTAGGATATCTATATATGGTAATGGTCAAGTCTTCAAGATGAGACCTAGCTCCTAGAAATAATTAAATCTAAGCCACCTACATTTAAACATACATTTATTCTAAATGTTCGATATTAGTCCTACAACAAATTTTAAACATCTAAGAATTCAAATTTTAAAATACATCCAAATGTTTTCTATGCTCCACAGGGACGCAGGGACAACATTTTGCCATCTACCCTCTCCATACTCCGTCCCCAACTATGACTAGAAATAACTTGGAGCAAAGAGACAAATTTTTGGGCATATGAGTATGCATAGGAATATTAGGTACGACATAGGTATACCTCAACTGTACTTGATACAACCAGGCGTACTTGACCCAACCAAATCTTGGATGGTGAAGACCAAAAACACCTTTTTTCAATTTCTTTTTTTATTTGGTTGACCCCACATGGCTAATAAATCATATTAAAACATAGGAACCCCTAATCTAGAGGATAAACCAACTAAAGAAATTAAAAGGACTTCATTTTTTATGCATTTGCTAAGGAGAAGAAGACCAACTTGTGAGGGGGTGAACAACAATTGCAAGAGGAATTTTTGACATCAAATCTTCTTTGTTAGAGGTATGTTTTTCATTTTGCATCTGTTTTTTATATTCATTTTAAATATTTTCAAGTTTTTTTGAAGTTTTGCAACACATAGAGAGGGCATAGGGAGTTTATTGTTTTTTATTTTTGAACTTGCAACTCTATTTGACATTGTTATAAAAATAAAATCACGAGCAAAAGTGGGAGTGATGGGAGCAGTCATAGTCTGAAAGTTGAAATGGAAGAAATGTCTCATAGAACTAGATCTAGAGTTATGACAATCTTTGGGGGTTCTTCAAGCAATGTGAATGTAGTAGGGGCGCAACAACCTCTAACCCATTTGAGTGTCCAACCAAAATCCTCAAAGACTATGCAAAAAGCTCTTTCAATCCCAAGAAATCCCTCCTAAAATTTTCTACAAGAGTTGATAAAGATTTTATTTTATTTTTGGGGTAGTAGGCTATGGAGTGTCATTTGTGCCACAAACAATATAGGGGCAATTATACTAGAGTCTATTACTATCTTTTGTAGATAGGCGGTCAAAGGGTGAAAGGTTGCAAACAATTAATACAAGCAAAAAAACTTGAGGCAACTAGATTGTATATGGAGGAGGCATTAAGTAAATGGACTTTAATAGAGAATTTGTAAGCTAGTATGCCAATGACTACAAGATCCATGGATCATGCTTCTAATAGGGGAGAGGGTGCCACTCC
Source organism: Thuja plicata (assembly GCA_018584345.1). Classification (NCBI taxonomy): domain Eukaryota; kingdom Viridiplantae; phylum Streptophyta; class Pinopsida; order Cupressales; family Cupressaceae; genus Thuja; species Thuja plicata. Next base: position 2,812,557 of record MU227639.1, read on the forward strand.
TACTTCTTATAGTAAAGGAAACAAGACTAAGAGAGAAACTAATGTTGTTGATCTGTTTAGTGTGCAAGCATGAGAGGTGGTTGAAGCATTTATTGCTAAGTTTCTTTATGTTCGTGATATATCATTCCATGTCTCACATTCATCATATTTTGAACAATGCAAAGATATTTATGTTGTTGGCCCCTCATTTGTTCCACCTGGAGAAACTAAGCTACACACCACCCTTCTTGATAGAGAATACTCTAAAGTGAGTATTTTGATGAAGGATATGAGACATAGATAGTTAAGGGATGGATGCTCCATAATTATGGATGGGTGGACCAATACGAAACATTGACCACTCGTCAATCTTATTGTTACTAGCACAACGAGCTCTTATTTTCTTAGAGCTATAGATTGTTTAGGGAAAAGGATGGATGCAACCTTCCAATTTCAAATTTTGAGAGATGTTATAGAAGAAGTTGGACCCTCTAATGTTGTACAAGTAGTCACTGATTGAGCCTAGGTGTGTAATTTAGACGGATTGATGGTGGAGGGTGCTTATAAACACATTTTTTGGACCTCATGTTGTGTGCATGCCTTGAACGATACCTTGAAGGACATTGGGAAAATTGATTGGGTGAAGGCATGGTTTTAGAGGCTAGAGATGTGCAAATGTTCATCTGCAACTATCACATTTCTGTTACTTTGTTTAGGACATTTTCGAGGAAGAAATTCCTCAAGCCTGGGGAGACTAGATATGCTAACTACTTTATTTTTGTTGGAAATGATGCTTCAGTTCCAGGAGGGTATATGATCCATGGTGATTAATGCAAAGTAGGGTGGATGGCATGAGGCAAGCACACAGGAGGGAATAAGTGTGAAACAAAGAATCCTTAATGATAATTGGTGGTCCACAATGAGGTACGAAAATTGGCATTGCTGATTTTATTTCTGTTTTTGTTGCTTTTATTGTTTAAGATGTTTCTAATTTTTAACTTGTTTGCACTTCCAAATTCATTTTCTCCTTCATTGAGCCTATTGTGTGAGTGATTATATATGCTGATACTGACTCTCTTAACCTTGGAGAGATTTAAGAGACCTTTGAAAGCATGCTTGGGTAGGTCAAGCAAGCTATTCATAACAAGGACCCTACTTTGGGATTTTATGAGGAGTATCTTACGCTCATTGTGACACGACAATGGAACATTATGAACATCTTGCTTCATATGGCAGCCTATGCTCTCAATCCCAAAAAGTAAGCACCGAGACCTAGGAGAGTTGCTCCATCTAGTGATGAAGAGGTGAAAGATGACTTCTTTAAGGCCCTCACAAAATGTATAACGAAAAGGATTCTACTAAACTTTGCACTTAGTGGCTCACATTTACCAATCTTCGTGGTCAAACCTTTAGCAGACTACATGCGAGGACAGATAGAGCTACATTAGCTCAACATGACCCTATTGGATGGTCGACGTGGCATGGTAGGGATGCACTAGGTTTGAGAGTACTTGTTGTTTGTCTTCTTTCACAAGTTGTCAATTCCTCTGATACAAAGAGGAATTGGTTAGCATATAGCTTCATCCAATCAGTCAAGAGGAACAACCTTACCTCTAGACGATTAGACAAGTTAGTGGTTGCTCACAGTGCATTGCAACTACACGATCAATAGACTCTTGAGTATCATCAAACTCTAGCCATACGTTGGGATGTCAATCCCGAAGATGTTATGCAGATTGAGGAGGATGACACACCTCCATGTTTAGTTGGGGTTCCATTGGTTGAGGAAGCCCCTCATTTTGGCAGTGACTCATATTTGAGTCCTTGTTTTCATTTAGATTCTTATATTTACCATGTGTTGTTTATGACAACCATGTATTTTCTTAGTTATATTTATGACAAACTCTAAAGGAAATTGATTTAGGTTATTGTAGAATATTTATAAGCACTTATTTCAAACCTCCTCTTCACAAGACATCTCTTTCTCAATCTCAACAAGAATCCTGTTATGTTCAAAAGTTATCTCCCCTTAACGATTTTCAAGTAAAGGCAAAAGAAAAATTTAAAAATCCTTGCCAAACTCACAAGAGAATAATAAATAAATAAATTAAACTCTAAACCTTTAAATGCGTTGATAATAATCGTCACCATCATATCCAATTCTCATGGCCAATCCTATCTCCTTGATTACACAAGTGAGCTAATAATATGAACACCCTCCTTCCAAAGGAGATCCAAGTGTTCTCTCGAAACGTAGCTGTGGTTGGGGGTATTATCATATGTCCCAACCATACAACCCTTTCAATAGAAAATTTAAAAAACCCATATAAATCATTCAATTATCACAACAAAAAATAAATGTTTTATTCACATAACAAATTTTCTTTAAGAAATTAAATAATCCATGTTTTACATGTCACAAATCAAGCTTTCTCCTTATGGCCAACGATTATGTATTATTCCTCATTCTTGACTCTACGTAATTCATCTTTGACATCTTCTATCCACTGGTATATGTTCCCTAAAACCCCTCTACTCACCGTTAATGGTGGGGAGTTTCTTCTCTATCCCAACAACCCTCGTAGTCTCCGCCTCTTGCTATTGATGAATAGACCCTTCACAACCCTTTACTTTACCCTTTCATATATGGAACTTCAACCTTTTATCAAAGTATCCAAATAGTTTTAAAATTAAATCATTGCCTTAATTGCCATGTGTTGTTGATAGGTCGTCAAAAGCTTGTAGATGTTTCCTTTTGGAATTTGAAGTTTTTGGTTCCATTTGGAATCAGCTCAAAGTCAAGGTTTTAGCCTTTGTCAAAGCTTTCAACATTATTAGGAACCCAATGCTAAGTAGAACTTTTGGCCTACTATGCCTCCATCCTTTATCAAGCTTTTGAGAAATATACCACTCTCCATCGACATTGAGATTTCAAAGGTCTGTCAAACTTTATGTCCTTCGGTGATCTCATTCTCGTTAGAAAGTTTTGAAATGACACTCGTTATAGTCGTCGTTCAGAGTCTTGATCATATGAGGAACTTGACACAATGCATGCCTCAGAAAGTCTTGCCACCCAATCAGGGGTTCCAAAGACATTAGGAACTCACAAAAATATAGGCTTATCAGTACGAGTAGGGCTCGAAACTCGTCAAGGGTTCTTGAAACTAGCAACATGTCTAACCCGTGCTTGTCTAAGTTTATTAACAATCATAAATTTCGCAAACAAACCTCTTAAGTATTTTCATTAACAAAATCACCTTTGCTATGAACTCAACATCTTTTATCCTCTATCGATGAAAGCACTTTAACTAGGAACTCATTGGTGTTGGCAAAGGAACTAGGAACAATTAGGGGTTTAAGGGGTTTTCAAAATTGCCCTAACCTGTGACTTGTTCTTGAAGAGGCCTAAACCTCTAACTTGTTATTGATGTCTAAACCTCCAACTTCTTCTTGAGGATGTCTAAACCTTTGACTCGACATAAATTTACCAATATTACCCCTTTTTTGCCAAATTGATCCTTAAATACCCATTAAGGCTTTCTACCACTTGGAGTATTCCCTAGGTAAAAATTTAACGTAAAATTTCCACCAAAGCACACTACCAAAAACAACGTAGAACACACTAAAATGGATCTAAAACTAAAAATAGAACATGGTTTTTATTTGGGTTGACATTGATTGTTTGTGCTCTTGGATGGTCTCGTATAATCTCCTTAAAGTGAGACACAAAGATCAAAGATTCTCTCTCAAAGGACTTTCATGTGTCCACCTTGATGAGTGAGTCATGAGAGATTAATCAAATCTCAAGTAGCCTAAACCAAACCTTAAAGGGTGGAATGAAATGATGACAAATCACTCATTTATGTCTTCAATTCAAAATTTCAGTAGTTACAAATAAAGACATAAAAAAGGGTTCAAAACTTAGATAAAAATTGTAATGCAAACCTCAAATGTTTGTAACCCTAAGCCCATGACTAAAGACTTTTAAAATAATAAGATAAAGTAAAACTTAACAATTTATAACTTTTAAACCCCTAAAAAGCATTTTAAATTAACAATTATGATATCCATTTTATTCGACCACAACCTACACAAAACCTAATATTACAAATATCATTTGCATATCACATTATGAGAAATTCATAACATATAAGGGGCGTAGTCTCTTCATATGGATATAACTAAGCTTCACAAGGAAATCACATTTAGGATTTCCAAGAGACCTCCAGATTTCTTTGAGCCTGGGAGATCATCTGCACACTCAATTGCACCCATTAATATGTTCAACATATAGCTAAAACAACTAGAAATGTGATCAACATACTATTATAAACATTCATAGTTCAAGTAGTAATGTCGATATCAATTTATTTATCGTAATGGATGCTATCTATAAAATTTAATTTTCATATCACATGTCCATTCTAATTCATCTAAAATAATATTTTCGTTCATCGCCATGCAAAGGAATCATTTGTAATCCAATCACATATAATTAATACAATTAATACAATTTGAAGCGTACACTTATGATTGAACATAGAATAACCTACACATTCCCTTTCATTACAATAACATTAGAAAATATAAATCTTTTCCAGCCCTATTTGTATAGCATATAATTAGTGCATTTAAGTACAATCCTTAGAGACGTAATGTTTGTGAACAATTATTCTCCTTGATAATATGATTGTCTTTTGATTCACATTCAATATTGGGATGCTAATATTGTTGATGTAGGAAATGTACATTATAAACAATAAGGTGTAATTATATTCTAAAAGAAATTTTTATTTTTTAGAGTTATTTTTTAGTTTAATGACTAGTTAATTTTGTGTACCTATACTCCACAACTAACATATTTCACAAATTTATTTCTTAAATCTTTGTGCATGTTATGCGGGTGCCTTTGATGTAGGAGCATCACTCCTCTCCTCTTCTCACATTTTTTATTTTCTTATTTTTTTGGTTGTCTTGTTATGTTTAGTTTGTTTAATCCAACTTTTGGTTTAGTTTGTCATTTTTGTCAAAAACAAACCTCCTATCACCGTTCAATCAGGAATAATGACAATTTATGTGAACGAGTGGAAACTGCAAAATTGGTTTGGTGACAATTATGGAAAGACTGATCAGTTTATGAGGAAGAAGACTGTTCCAGAGGGGAGAAGGTTGGTCTTGAAGGTATGGTCATTGGAAGACGACCAACCTGGGAAGAAGGAATGGTGTGAAGAATCAGGTATTATGCAAACGATTTGAGAGAGGGAATTGGGAAAACGTTGTTGAGCTGGCAGATGTAGATTGGCGTTGCCAGCGAGGAGTAGTTGTGTTCTATGTGTGGAGTTGACCCCCGATCCTTGGAGGATCATAGTTCATTGTACCGCCCTTGACATTTGAATAAGGAAATAAAACATTTGATTCTTTGTTCTAAGATTTGGATTTTCGATAGAAGCAAACTGCCTTGAGCAAGTGTATTATGTGCATTCATTTTTGTCTTATCTAGTTCTTCTTGCACGATACACTGGGGATTTATAGAAATAAGTTGTGTTTAACCTATAGCTTTCTTCTTTCATTTTATCTCATTCTCTATTACACCTTATGTCCTTTGTTTTGTCTGTAAGGTTATTATCATAGTGATATCAAAGTCATAAGAACTTGGGATTTTGAGAAATAGGTAGTCCCTTAAGAAGAATGAATAAGGGAGGTGGTAGAAGAAGTTAGGATGATGGAATGTATGAAATGTTGCAGATAAATACTGCAAGGTTGGATGCCATGGAAAGGGCATAAAGAAGAGGTATAGTGACTAATGAGGGTAGTGACGTGGAGGAGGAAGAACAACCCCAAGTCAATGGAGTTATTATAAAACCAACTAGAGGATGAAATATTAATAAGGGCAATCACGAGTGTGGGAGCCAAGCCCGAGGTAGAGGTTTCTATATATTCTAGATGCCTCAATGGAGAGGAACTTATTGATTGGATTAATGAACTTGACAAATATTTTGAGTTTGAAGACTTGTAGAAGAGAAGCGAGTAAAGTTTGCATATACGATATTGAAAGGCCACGTTGCGATGTGGTGGGATTATGTTCAATTAGAGAGGCGGAAGAAGAACAAGGAAAAGATTAAATCTTGGGCTAGGATAGTGACTAAATTGAAGGCCAAGTTCCTTTCAGGTGATTGTCAAAACAATCTTTTCAAAAATACTAGAGAACCTCAAACAAAAGGATATGTCAATAACAAAGTATACTAAAGAGTTTTACAAGTTGATAATTCAATCAAGACATAGTGAAGAAGACATGAAGAAAGTAGAAAAATATTTGAATGGTTTGAAGTATAGTGTACAAGAAAAAGGTAGAGGAAGAGACTATGGAGGATGAGGAAAATATGCTAATAGAGAACAACGACAATATCAAGATGAGGGAACCAATAGTTCTATTGGACCAACCAATGAAGAAAGAGAAGGCTATCAAAATAGAGGTAGATCATCTGGAAGAGGGGGTTATCAAGGAAGAGGAAGAGGTTTCTTGGGTAAATATTTTAAGTGTAATCAGTATGTTGATCACACAAGTTGGGAGTGTCTAAGTTTCCACAGGAAGGATGAACAAGTCTTGAAAGTAGCAATCAAATTGTGCAAGCATATCAAGAAAGTTTGGGATCACCTTCTCATCACAATGAAGAACTTGCATTTGAAGAATCTTTTATATTAAAAAGAGTATTTTTGAAGCCATCAAAGGAAAGTCAAGAACCAATATAAAGGAGAGATATATTCAAAACAAAGTGTAAGGCAATAGGTAAGTATTGCAAACTTATTATAGATAACGGTAGTACTGATAATCTAGTGACTGTTGAAATGGTGGATAAATTAGGTCTTGAGAAGGTCAAACATCCTACACATTACAAATTTTCTACGTTACAAAAGGGACATCAATTGTTGGTAGTTGAGAAAACTTTGGTTGAATTTCAAATAGGAAGCTATAAGGACATTGCGATGTGTGATATCATGCCCATGGATGTATGTCATGTGTTGCTTGGTAGACCTTAGCAATTTGAGCGAACAAATTTTCTACGTTACAAAAGGGGCATCAATTGTTGGTAGTTGAGAAAACTTTGGTTGAATTTCAAATAGGAAGCTATAAGGACATTGTGATGTGTGATATCATGCCCATGGATGTATGTCATGTGTTGCTTGGTATACCTTAGCAATTTGAGCGAAAGACCATACATGATGGACGAAATAACACTTATACTTTGGAGAAGGATGGTGTCAAACATACCTTGCTGCCTTTGCAAGAGCCAAAAGAGGACAACCATTGTGGCAGTAATAATGTGATGTTAATAGGTGAGAAAGAGTTTGAAGATGGTGGAGAGAAAGCCAATGTTGGAGTTGCAATGATTAAAGAGGACAAAGGCAAACAAATGCACGATGAAGAAGTTATAAAGATTGAAGTGGAAAGTCTTGGAATTGTTTCTGTTAGAGGTGTTGACATTCATGTTTTATCATTGATATAAACATATGTTTTAGTTGAATACTTTAGAAGTCTCAGATAGACTGGTTATCACTGGTACAGACAAGAATGACATATGTGTACGAACTTTCAGAGCATGTGAGCACAAATCTGTATAAGGGGATGAACAAAGATCTTATATCTAAGATCGCTTGTCTTGATATTATTGTTGGCATAAGTTATAGTTGTTTTGGTAAAGTTTGGTTACAGAGAAGTGACAGAGGATTATGACAGAGTTGGTCTCTAAGTTTTTGGGATAACTTGGATGCGAGCACGAGTTATGATATGCAAGCTTGAGGCATGGTATAAGACATGTTGAAGAATGTTATTTGTGATTCTTGGGTCATTGGATTCTTGGTGACGTCAGTTGTTGTGTGTGATCTTGCGAAGACCTATTTGTGGCCGACTACAGTGATGTAACATGTTTAAAGGATGACGAGCATGGATTATGGATCTTGGAGTGTAATTGATGATTTGTATGTGATGTTTACTTGTTTAAGGTACCGTGTGTATCTTAGCAAGGGTCCATTTAATTATTTGTGCATTGGGAAAGTCTTAACAGGCCGACCTAATTGCTTATTGTAACTTGTATAAAGGAGAGTTGTTTCTTGACGAGGAGTGTTTAAGTATGATGAGGAAGCTGCGAGCTTGTAATTGTGAAGTGTGCTGGATGTAGAGAAAAGATAGTGATTGTGATGAACTTCATTGGAATTGTTTAGGAAAATCAAGTTGCTATTAGTCAGTTCATTGGTTATTGTATACTTCTATATCTGTACTTTGGACAGTGAGTCCAAAAGGTGGATTTAACCTTCTCATTTGGGCAGTGAGCCTCTTATTTCTCTTGACTCTTAACATGGTCTGTCTTTTAACACGGACTATGTACTATATGTAATAATCAACTCCTAATAGAGATAGATCTTGTAACAGGAATACAATATTTTCAGTGTATTATTTGTGGGTACTGATTCCCACCGGGGTTCTCCCTTAACAGGGTTTTCCTCGACAACAATTGCTTGCGTTATGTTATTGTTTTTGATGTGTTCAGATTTGCATTGAATAATTGGTTTATAAGTTAAAGTTTAATTATTTGGCATACAACTGATTCACCCCCCCTCTCAGTTGCATTGGTGGACTATTATTTCCAACAATGATTAAAGAGGACAAAGGCAAACAAATGCATGATGAAAAAGTTATAAAGATGGAAGTGGAAAGGAGTACAACAAACGAAAAAAATGATGTGGAGTTGTGTGCATAATTTACAACAATAAAGAAAGAATGGATGAAGAAGCTCAAGGATAAGAAGACAAATAGGGCAATACAAGATATATGAGAACAAATTGTGGCCTATGATAAATAAGTTATTACAACGAAAGACGAAGAGGTAAAGTTGTTAAGAAATGTTTTTTAATATTAAAAAGAAACCTAAAAAAGGGAGTTGACCCTTACATAAACAAGGCCCGAAGGCAAAAAACTAAGCCATAAACAACACATAGACAACACAACAAGTGTTGACTAGAAAGACAAAACACAACTCACAAAGGCTAAAAGCCCTTCAAAAGAAAGGCTAAACTCACACCGCAAGAGAAGATGAGCGAGAGTTTGAAGAAAAATTCTTCCTATGTCATCAGACGAATGTCCAAGTGATGTTATCCTTTGGCTCCCCAATGAAGGAAACTTTGTTGGGGCAACTGACAACATAGTGGCTAGAGTGTCGAAGAGGCCGAGTAGTGTCAACAGAATCTTGCTGTAGCATAGAAGCAGAAGTAGTAGAATCAAAATGTACCACAAGGTCGCACCTGAAATAGTAGGGGCGACTTCCAGGATTGCAGCAGGAGAGAATGAGAAGAGTAGCAGAAGCCTATTTCTGATCAGTAGCATGGGCAATGTCCATATTTTCAGTAGGGGTCTCCTCTTCATCAAGTGAGTCCTCAAAGGAAGAATAAAAAATAGAGTCAGAAGCACATATTGTCAAATGATCAGCATGAACATCCCTCCACTAAGTAGCATCACCCTTTTGACGTAGAAGAGCACAATCCGAAGCCTTGTGCCCAGTACATAAGCGACGCCGAAAAGGGAAGGGAAGGCCATCATAATCCAACAGTTGAGTCCATGGCCTCTTCTCAACCATGAGCACCACATCCTCAGAAGTAGAGTGGAGATATCCATATCAACCAAAATGTGGGGGAAAGTAGAGTGGTCCAATGTAGCAGTAGCTTCATCCACCTTGAGGAAACAACCAAGAGAGTTTCCAATGGCCTCAAAGCAAGACATCTCCCAGGAATGGAGTGGGAGATTAGGAAGGTGTACCCACACTGAACGCACATTGAGTGGTTAAGTAAAAGGGTTGAAAGATGTTGTCCAAGGTTTGGCAGAAAGGGAATGATTTTCCCAAACCCACAACTTGTTCAAAATCAAATCACAATCTTCAAAAGAGGAAAATGATGCAATAAAAAACTGCTTTGCATAAGGGTAGAGCTCAATGTCACCAGAAACTAAGGGTCACCAAGAACTAGTTACCCAACAATGTAAATCCATAAGAGAAGGCCAAAGGCTTGTAAATCTGCAAACCAAACTGGGATGTTGGTAGAAATCCACGTTGTCTATTACATGTGGGCCGTAAACCACCACAGGGAGGCCTTGGCACAAACAATAGGTCTAGCTTTGAT
>MU227639.1:2834664-2859960 GCA_018584345.1 Thuja plicata
GAAAAGACCTTACAAAGTTCAACCTATAAAGGTGAACAAACCCTAAAACATAAAAGCTAGGTTGCGCAATATAATTAATATAAAGTATTAATTATATGCACCTAAGAGATAGCTTAAGCGAAAAAGATTAAGAACTAATTGATTACTCTAACAGAAGTATCCTATAGGGCTTCAACTCATGTTATATCTGGCATGTTGATTTGGGGAAAATTGTCTTCTCCCATTGGATCTTCCTTATCCTACTTCTCTCTATCACCTTTTCCTCCTCTTGTGGTACTTTTGTACCAATGTCTAGATCGAATCAATATCATGTACTTCCATGAAATCATTAGGAGGGGTTTCTCTGATTACTCTTGTGTTGAGATGGAAAAAAGAGGTGTGTATCTATTTTGATGTAGTTTCACCTTGAGTAGGAGACTAAAATCCTAAAGTTCTTAACTGAAGGAGGACTTATTATTCCTCTTCTTCTTCCTCTACTTCCTCATCCTTTGAGAGATGAGGCCTTTCCTCAATCTCTTATAAACTCTGCTAGGTTCCCCAGGTTTATTCTTCCTCAAATTTATCTTTGTTGGCCTTATTTTGGGCTGAGAGGAAGAAGGAATATCAGTAGTAGTTGTGGTAGCAATAGGAGTATAGTTGTGGTAGCAATAGGAGTATGTTTGGTAGTTGTAGTCATTCTTTCCTTTTCCCTTTTCTTTTGTTTCTTCCTGACCTCTCTTGGTATATTCTTTGATACTACTCTTGCATGTATAGTAGGATGTGAGGGAGGGGTTTTCCTAGGAGCTACCACTTTTCTTCTATTTGAAGAACTGGGTTTACTCTTGGATACTTGATCCACACCTTCTACCTCAGGGACTAGGTCCATCGTGTATGGCTTTGCAAGCCAATCTTTTGTGCATTTTAGCAAATTCCTTGCCATATACTCTATGCATTCTTGTTCTATCTTATGCACATCTAAATTAAAAATAACATAATCACATGCCTTGTGTAGACACTAAAAATTGTCTTGTCGCCTGTGTGCAACAATTTTTACTAATGTTCATGTTAAATTAATTGAATAATCTTTATTATTTAATTAATTTGTGTCATTCTTCTTAATTCAAAATTTAAAAATCATCATTTCCCTATAATTTCAATAATTGAATAATTTTAATTAATTAATTAGCTTTTATTAATATTCTCTCAATATTCCCTAATTATTCTTTTAGAAATTAAATAAATAGTTTTTATTATTTAATTAATATGTTTCTCTAAGTTTGATTAAATAATTGCATTATTTAATGAAAAATATTCTTCCTCATTATTGTCACCATACATAATTGTCTTCTCAAATTAAATGAATTATTTAATTTATTTAATTTCCCATTTACCAAATGCAAACTCATTCTTCTGAAAATAAATAAATTTTTAAATTTATTTATTCCCTTTTATGCACAATTAAATAAAATTTTCAAATTTTTTAATGCTAATTATTTCTCCTTTTCTACCCCTTCTAACTATCACTAACTAATAGTTCCTCTTTTCAATCAATTTAGTCTTCGCATTCATGCAACCAATTCATTGATCAATCTATTCATTCAACTCCTAAACAACCAACTTAACTATTCAATTAACTCTGTCATGCAACCAGTCAATTGTCAATCTATCTCAGTCATCTATTCAATCAGTCTAGTCTGAGTCAATCCTAACCATTCATTATCTGTCAGCACCCTTTAATTTGAACCATTCATTGAAGTCCAAAAATCTATAAAATGAAGGTGATTCTTCATTATTTTACAACCATAATTCTTGAATTCTTATGCTATCATTTTTTGAGCAAATATGAGGGCTAACATTACATAAGAAGGCGAGAAACAAGGGAGAGATTTATTTTCATGTTTGCATTTGATTTGATTTATTTTTTTCATTTTAAAATGAATTCCATTTTATTTATCTGTGTTGAGTAAGAGTTTAATTTGTGTAACAAATTGAATCTTTGGTGGTTGTATTCATTAATCTTGTTGCAGGATTTGCAGATTCAACATTTTACCCCTACACATTCTGGATAAGCCGTTGTGAACAACTTTATTTATTCAATTTCGAAGTTATTTTTAATTTTGTGCAGGTTCATATTGATTCAACACAAACACTAATAAAGTGCCAAAATTGTGTGTTTCTAATATGCAATTGTCATTTTATGATACACAATCATTCTATTTTCTAACATGGTTCTATATATTTTTTTTTGTATTTGCAAGATCATTCGACACAATTAGTTATTAAATGACACTTTGCAATAGACAAAGATGCAATCATTAATTTAAACTTTGCATATGTTAATTACGAAGACACATCCACAGATCAAGAACCACAATTGCCTGTCATATGCCCAAAATAGAAAAGCCAAGGAAAATCAAACTGAATCATCCGCCTGGATACAAGAGAAGGAAGGAGAGAAATCAAATCAACAAGAATGCCAGACATACAGTGATAACCAAAGAAGATCACAAGGAAATATTGGAGCAAGAATCTATGAACAAGTTCTACAACCTTGTAATGGATTATTGTGAAAGGTATAATTTGGTTATCAATCTTAGCAATCTTTATTAAGATGATATCTAATTCTTAGATTTAGGCCTTTTTGTTACTGATTTCATATTTGCAACACGTGTTGTGGAAGTAGCTCTTGTTTGACTTAGATTAGATCACACTTCGATTGGTGCTTTAAAACCAATATTTTCATGCTCTTTCTTTTGGTAGATTAAATCACATTTCATTTTGGGCTTAAAAATTCATTAATTTTCCCGACTTGTTTGGTGCACTTGCACAATCTGTTGTAGAACCCCTTTTTGATTTTTATTTAGAGAGGTCTTCTTGGGGATTTCATCACCTCAAGGAACAAAATTGAATTTGTAAATCCCTCCGATCGCTATATAAATAAGACCCTAGACAAACCCTAGTGTTACACTTAACTTCTCGGGATCAGTGTGTTAGTGATAGTTTAAATAGGGCGAACATGTCTAAGGAGCTCACATGGCTAACTCTAGAGACTTAAGTGTCTCACCCTTGAATCTCATCTAGGCAAGCACCACATATCTTAATGGAAACCTTAATTTAGAGGCCACCCTTTTATTTCTCAAACATTACAATATCTTTAGTGCAAGGGAAGGGAAGAATCTCCCCCCAAGATACTCAACATATGTTTCCTAGGAGATTGACTCAATTGGAGAGAAATCTTTTTTGACCAATCTCTGGAAAAATGAAAAAAAGGCACACCCTAGGGTGTGATAAGGATTTTTGAGTTGAAAAAATACCAAGTTGTGGGTTGAGATATTGTAATGATCTTTGACCTTAGGCCAAGATTGTTTTCAAGTGTTATTCGTTTGTAATAAGACCAGTGGAAATATTAGGGCTTCAAAAAAGTCCTTAAACATCCACAAATCAGTAAAGTCCAAAGTTTGTCAACAACTATATTATCTTATGTGTGTGTGTGTGCAAAAATTGATTGATAATCAAACCTTGTGGAATAGAAAAATGCAATCGACGGTTCGTGCTACGTAATTGATCGTTGATTTGCATGCATAATATTTAGAATTTATTTTACCAGACTATTCGAGACAATCACCTAGTTCTGCTACACAATTACTTATTTATGAGATACAATCGTTAATTTCTTCTATGTAATTAGATAATTCTAATATGAATTTAATGATTAAAAGCCACAACTGTTATTATTCTGCTACGTAATCACATAATTGTGCGACACATTCACATAATTCTGAGTCACTTCTACTATATTTTTGCAGTGCAATTGTCTTCTATACTTTGTCCCAAAAATTTGTAAATTAGTAAAAATTAGGGTTACCAGAAAAACCTTCTCAATTAGAATACATAGTAATTGGCATTCCATAGGTTGAATACATTATTTAGGACTTCCTTGTTGCATACATCATTTAGGGTTTCCTCTTCACATATATCGTTAGGGTTAACTTTACATATTCTAAAAATCCAAAAACATATATTGCATTTCCTAGGGTTTGACATTCTTCCTTAGGGTTATCTTTAGAAACTAGAGGGTTCACTTTTTTGGCCATTTCTATAGTGATTTGTTGAACAATTTTGATCTCTTCCAAATCAATCATCTTTTTGTCACAATCAATACCCTATCAATTTGTCAACTTATCATTTTTGCCCCAACTTAGAGGTCAAGAAAATTCTCTCAATTGCTTAGGTTGTCTCCTAAAAAGTTATCCTTAAAATTTCCAAAAATCTCCCTTTTAGGTCCTATTGTTCACACCTTCGTTCATACCTTAGTAATTATTTTTCCTTCTTGCGCACATTTTAGTATGATGCCTAGACATCATTATCGTTATTTTTCATATTGCATTTACCTTAGTCGTGCATATCCAAAATTCCATAAAATCCCCAAAAAAGTTTAGTGTCATACCTAGCCGCCATAATCAACATTTTGCATAGTGCAATCACCTTAGTATTAATAGCATTCCAAAATTTCAAAAATCCAAAAAAAATAGTGCCTTTCCTAATTGTCATAATCAACATTTTCATCATTTTAGTAATCTCATTTCTAGGATATATCCCTTAGATTCATTTACACATTCCAATCACACGATCATAAAAGAAAAAAAAGCTCAAATAGATCCCAACAATGACCCTACCTTCAGCCTGATCAGCAACTTAGAATTTTTTTCCATGGATTTTAACACACCAGGAACCTCACGTTGTAACCATAGAGGAAGAACAACTTTACCACCATTACCCCCTTTGACTCTTTCAGTTTTAGTTGAAAACATTAGGGCATAATGTACCCTAGAGGAAATTGAAAATGGGTTGAAGGACTCTGGAATCATGGTTGTTATGGATGCATTGTTGTTTTCTGATCCAATCGATATTTTTACTTGCTTGCACAAAAATGAGCAAAACTACACATTGGATTTGAGATTTGTACTATTTTAGAACAAGTGACATAGACCCAAACACACTTAATTTGTACTACTTATGCAACTACATCTTCTCAGGATATCCTTGAGTATTCCCTCTAGTAGTGTATCTCATAATGCAATACATGTCACAACCTCCACAACATTATTTAGAACTCAATACAACAACCCACTCTTTGCTAGTAATCCAATGAAAACAAGTGTCAATGCTAATGTGTCTTGAATTGTGTCCCAATCCAATCCAATTTTCAATCCTCAATATATAGCAGAAAGTACCACAAATACCATGCCGACAACAAGTAAGATGAACACCTCTAATCCCTTGGGACCTACGGGTAGTCAAACCAACACCTTACCTAAATCAAAACAGTCACATTGCTACCTCATAGGAGGCAATCAAGGGCCTTGTACCATACTTCAAGATGCTGCCCCTAATCAACAATCAATTAGTCAAAATACTTGGGTATTAACTAATCCAAGTGGGCATAATGCTACAACAAACCCTTTTGCATCAGCCAACCCCACATCAAGTTGCAACGACATCATATATATCCACATAAAACCAACATTCCACACAAAAAGTGACATATACATACAATTAGGTTCCCTTCTATCACAGTGGTAATCCTTTAATGGATCTAAATTTGGGAATCGATGCACATGTCCCACTTATGCACATTGAGATACTTGCACAATAGATGCAAAATGTACAACAATAGATGAACAATCTTTAAATAGGTGCCCCTAAGAAAATGTACTCACTAGAATGCTTATGTCGCTACCCCTTTGACAAGTCATTATACATGTCACCTTTTCCGTCTAATTTTGAGATGCCTAAATTTTACAAATATAAGGAAAAAGGAGACCCAAGAGACCATATCAAATAATTCTTCTTGGCATATATAGAGGTGACCCATTTGACACTTATTTGATGAGACTCTTTCCACGCAGTCTCAGTGGCTCCACTATGGAATGGTTCTCACAACTATCCCAGGCATAAGGTCTTGGAATGATGTGCCTGAGAAGTTCATTTCCCATTAATCCCATAACATCATTAGTAAGGTCACAATCATGGATCTTTGCAATACAAAAATAGAGAACTAGTGAAAATTTCTCTTCCTTCTTGAAACATTGGAAGAATATGGCTTAAAAGGCCCCATTTCATATACCATAAAGGATAAGATATTGATATTTATATAAAACTGTCAACTGGGCATGATGTATGCTCTTCATTTTTAATGCATTGACATCTTTAAGAAACTTGTTGAGTAGGGTCTCAAGTACGTAGAGGGATCCCTTACGCTTAAAGGGATAATCAAGAACACCAAAGAGACCAATACCAATTAATTCTATGATAAATCAAAATATTGGTCTAAAAATAAGAATATAACCAATGATGGTGTAGTTGATGAAAAAGTTGTCAACATAGCACAACATGTGTTGCATCTCCAAGGGACACCCAATAAAAATGCTTCCAACATCAACATTAAAAAGCCTCTAATTGAGAGTCAGTCATCCAATGTCACTAATGACCAATAACGTTCTTCAAGAAAGTCTAACCCAAGACGAGATTATGCACCTCTTGCAGAACCTCTAGAAGTTGTCCTGAGAATATTGGTCCAAACCAGTGCCATCACACTACTGAAAAATAAGACATTATGAATCAGGCCCGTTCAAAGCTGCATGGTGGAATGATAACAATTTTTGTGATTACCACCACACTAAGAGACATAAAAATATGAGTTGTTATCATCTTAAGAACATGCGACAAGACCTAATTGAGCGTGGAAAGATCAAGGTCATTAATAACTCCAATATTTCTAAGGATCACATAATTCTCAAGAACCCACTATAAGATCATGATAAAGAAAAGCCTCCTTTGTAGGGAAACACAAAAAGTGTTAATTAACTGATGAATATCTGATGGAGATGATGAAGACCGAGTGATACCGAGTATCATGATTGTAGAAATAGTTAGATCAATTGTTGTTTTGTCATTGATGTCAAGAAATTGATTAATTAATTTTTATTATGTTACAATATATTAAGAGGAGAATTTAAATGGGTGACAAATATACATCAGACAATGATGAAGTAATGATGATATAGTTGTTTTCTACTATATATTTGATTTTATCAAATCAATATAATTGATTGATCAAGTCAAAAATTGCAATGACTGAAAGAGTTACTTTACTGAGCTGGACTGAGTCAGTCGGTAGAATGTTATGTGAGTCGGTTACAGTTACCAAACACTGAGTGAAAGTCAAGCACTTAGCACTGAAGATGAGTCAAGCATCGAGCAGTGAATGAAGTCAGTTACCGAGTTGCAAAGCAAGTTTTACCGAGCACAGGATATTGATTATAAATGATGATAAGATCAAATTTAATACGAAGTGATGATGAGCAGGATGAGGAAATGAATTAAATGATGTTTGTTACAAGATCTACGAATGGGAAAATTCAATGTGAAGATCTAAGGTGAAGATCAAGCGGTTAAACTTAATTGTGAAGATTTCCAAGAAAAGTACAAGTTTCGAGGTAAAAGTGAATTGGTTTACCGAGGTGTGAAATATGAAGAAGATGATTGAACGAGTGAGTGCAAATGAAGGAAAATCAAATTAAGGAGATTAAGAGGCAAAAGTATGTTTATATAAAGAATGAAAAATATGAATACATGTATGTTGCTGGTGAATTGAATAGAGAAGAAGAAGAAGTTGAAGAACAACATTTACCGAGCAGAACAAAGAAACAAAGATTGAAGAATCTAAAGTTTGATAAAGAGATCAATAGAGTATGTGATGGCAGTATTCAATTGAGCATAAAGGATCTGACACAAGCAAAGGTAGTTTCTATATTTATAGATCAAAGTTTATTGTTTCTTATTAATATTTGTAACAGAGAAATCTCTTAATCGAGTGGATTTAACAGTCCTATTTGTAAAACCTAGACTTAGGTGACATTCCAAAAGAGTGTTTAAAGACCTTTAACAAGGCCACTCCTAATAGGGTGAAGATCTTAACAGATATGAGGTAAATTCCCTAACAGGGTCACATTTAACAAATGTGTTTGTAATCTTTAATCAGATAAGTTCTTAACCGAGCGTACTTCAGAAGGGTACATTTTTAATGCGGGTTACAATTCCCACAGAGGTTTTTCCCAAATTGGGTTTCCTCGTTAAATCTGGTGTCAACTGAGTTAAATCTAGAGTTATTTGAGTTAATCTGGTGTTGCTAAGTTTGAATGATTGATTTAAATATATGAGATGTATTGATGTTTAAGTTATTAAGGTTATTGGTGAATTGGTTATTTACTGTATTCAATATTACCGAGTGATTCAGAGAGTTCAATTTTAAGTGTTTAAGTTTTGATTTTCCTGATTCACCCCCCTCTCAGTGGGACAAACAAAAAGGATAAATACACTTATGATGCACACTAGCATATTGTTAATCACGTCTAGTCTAAGTCAAACTACACCATAAAAACCATCACAATTAAGGGTAAAGATGTTGAATGTGTTGTGACCGCCTGTCGAACAAAAAATCAATTCCAGGATGCCCCTGAAAACCATCGATACCATCTAAGCCTCTATTACCACAACAGGTTAGTACAGTTTATAAGACTATCTCAAGAAGACCTCTGCACAAATATTCATATTTGAGTTTCTTTATATCTCACCCAATCGTAAAGTAGTCTTGGATAAAGCCTTATAAGAGTCATCTCTTTCCATAGACATCAAGCTTGATGAATTTCAGGCCATGGTTGGACACTTGGCTACCACCCATCACATTGATTTCACTGAAGAAGAATTGCCTACACATAAGACTCACCATAATGACCATCTTCAACTTGAAATATATGTAAACCTCCGTAAAGTCATAAGAGTGCTCATAGACAGTGGATCCAGTATGAATATATGTACTTTGAAATTAGTTCAAACATTGGGATATTCCAAGAGTTGTGTGGACGTTACCAAAAAGATCATTATTAGAGCCTACAATGATGAAAGATTCCATTCTAAAGGTGTACATTATCTATCAGAATAAGATCAGTCACTCATGAGACTACTTTCCATGTCTTAAATTTAGAACTTGGTTATAACATGCTTCTCAGAAGACCCTGGATTCATGCCATGCATGCCATACCTTCTACCTATCTCCAAAGCCTGAAATTTCCTCACAATGGAACAAAGATTACCATTCCAGGTGATAGAGACCCCTTCCTATACTCTACTAATCTCAAAGGAACCATTGCATTAAACCAAGTACCTATTAACCAAGCAACATATATGCTCCTTTCATCCAAGTACGTTGACACATCCAATTTATCCAAGTCTACTACCCCATCAACATCAAAACTCAAGAGCAATGTACAAGATAAGGGTTGTGGATAGAACACCTATGCAAATTCCTTTTGTGTAGGAAAATTACCTATCTCACAGCGAACCTATGGAAATCCTATTGGTTCCCAAATCAACAAATTGGAAAAGATCTAAGACTATGCCAAATTTTATGATCAATATTTCCAATTGACTTGGCCAACTAACATGATCAATCAAACTTGGTTGGAATCCTCTGCACTTTAGGCTTTGGAGGACCTAGGTGGGTGCACCTATTCACTAAGTTGACCTTCAAAGCTGATTCTTTTTATAGAAGATGATGTTTTACTGTCTTTCTTCTTCTTATATCCTCTATCTCGGAATGACACGAGTTCCTAAAATAGTTTAATTTGATTACTGACTTCTTGATTCTAACTTCCTTCTACTATTATCTTCTACTTTTCTTTTACTACTATTGTTAGAATATTTAATCTTTCCTTGGTTGTATTTATTTAATTTAGGATAAATCAAGGTATCCTACATGTATTTTTTTCTCTAGTACAAGGAGGAGGGCATGCCATTTATTTGTAATTCCTTTATTAAGGAAAATTGTTTATCCTCCTTAAGAGGATGTTTCCACTTTGCACACACCTATTATGAATGGTGGAATTCATATATTTGTGAGTTAATTTGTAACTCCTCTCCTCATATTTATTTAAAAGATTCGGCTCTTTCTCATTTCAACATTATGATGTTATTGTAAATGAGTCTCTCTCTCTCTCTCTCTCTCTCTCTCTCAGGCTTTGTCTCATTCATAATTCACAAGGGGTTTTTATTTTTTCTCCCCTTTCAAAAATTCTTGTCTCCTTATCTTGGCTCTTTTGGTGATTTCTCAAAATTTATGCATTTCTCATGGTAATCGTCTTCTCTTCAATTAACTCTCTTGGATTATTGTTCCTTTATTTGCTCTTGATTTTTTTCTTTCATTGTATCAGAGCATAGGTTACTAATTCTTGTTTGAGTGAACGTTATTAAAGGTTACCATTTTGTGGAGCACACCTTATTTTGGAGACATTCTTGAAGAGAGAGAAGCTTGAAGTCATTTCTTAACTCATTTGTGTTTGTAGTAATTTTCTAATATCTATATTTTTGTTTACTAACCCTCTTTGGAAGGCTTTCTGCCAGAGAGTTTTATTGTATTTTTTATTTTCTTTTTTAAAAACTTAACCTTAGTCATGTAAATGCAAGGTTACAATTTCTTTTTTCTCTTATCTCTCACAGTTTATTTTTAGGTTTCATAGTAATCAATCTTTAATAGTTTCATCTGCAGGTTACATCTGATTGTGTTTGATTTGCAGGTTTATCTTAATCAATCTTTGTTTATTTCTTTTATCCTTCAATTGCATTTTTTTCTAGCCGTCTCTATAACTCTCTATAGTTTCTTTTAAATTTCATTGTGTATTGTTACTCGTGTTTATGTTTTTGGATGTCTCACTATAATATTCAGCTTGGGATATTGCATACAGTTTGGGATAATTTGTGTAACTCTACTATCTCTGTCTTATTGGATATATATTCATATCGCCCGTTTCTCCTCCATACACAATATTCACTATCATCTAAATTGTATTAATGCTACCTCCAAACTCTTAACCATATAAACTTCAAACATTTCAACGGTCCTTCGCTCCAATCATCTCTTTTTGTTTAACATTGCTTTTGTCAAACCATTCACTAAAATGTTGTCTCGTAACATTTCCTTCATCTCTAACGTTCCTCCCTGGAGCCCTACAATATGTTTTCTCCTTGTGTTTTGTTTACTGTAGTTCATCCTCATTAATCTTAGGTTTCTCCAATATTGGATCACAACTTCTTTTGATCTGCCCTTTGCAAAACCATTCAACCCTTAAGGCTATGAACTCCCACAAAGATTGGGACGTTAGAGGAAGAACTAAGGCTCTGAAACGCCTCTCATTCACTCATTACTTGTTTTCTCTCTGCAACTTTTTCTGTGTTTTCTTCCAAACTTTTCTCTGCATACTGCTCGTAACTCCCAACCTTTCACTAGCTCTGCCTTATTGCCTACACATAATCATTGTTTTTTAGTTTGAACATTTTTAATATAGTTTGAACATTTTCAAAAATAGTTTGACCTTTTTTTAAAACTTGTTTAAATAAATTGTTTTAATACTTTAATTACATTTTTTAAAAAATAGTTTAAACAAGTTTTAAAAAAATATAATTTAAATCAATTGTTCCAATATATTTTAAAATAGATATTTTTTGAAAATAATGTTTATTTAATTTTAATAAGTTTTTTTAAATAACATTTCAATAGTAGACGAGTTTTAATTTCTTTTTAAATAGTTTAAATTTCATTATGCTTCAACTTTTAACAAAAAAATAAACTTTTTTAAACGTTTATTTTAACAAATTCAAACATTATTAATATTTTGTTAAATTCTATTTTATCATTATTTACCATTTCTTTATCACTATTTTAAATTCATTATTATTTAATCATAAATTTTATCTTTATTATTTTTACGTTATTGTGCAATCATGTCTACTCTTATTCCTCAGATTAAATTAAACAATACTAACTATCATGCTTGGAAAATACATATTTCATTCATTTTCTATTTTAAACATATGTTAGATGTTGCTACTAATGCTACTTCTTTTCCATGTGGACACATTCAACGTTGTTCTCATTGAAAATGAGTTTGGCTGACTCCAACCATTGATGAATATTTCCACCAAAACCTTGTCGTTGACATATCATCCTCGTCAAACTATGATGTGAACGACCATAAAAAATTAGATCTTTCGACGCCACATTTTACAAGCATTTGACCTCTTTTTCGATGCCAATAAGGGTCAAAATTTAGGCGCTCAAGTTGGTCGTCGATCAATCGACCAAATTATTGCGACAAGGCTTTTGGTCAAAAAATTGACCAATGCGTGTAGAAAAATCGACCAATGCACATCGAAAAATGAATACAATTTTGGTGGTGACTGCTCGTCAAGCTGACATAGATGCTTGGAATGCTAAAAATGAGGAATTACTTGGCCTAATTGGATTTTATTTGAGTCCCAAATTATATGTTTTGATTGCTAATTGTACTACATCACATGCATCATGGGGTATTTAAAAAAATATCTATGACAGTCCTAAAAAATCAAGAAAGATTCAACTTCAAGATCAATTGTAAATCTCAAGTATACTAATTTTGAATCTATGAATTATTTTTGTTAAATTTTGATTCCCTTAAAAGTTAGTTGCATGGTTTAGGAGTCACTTTAACTTATACTCATTTAATTTATATTATTTTAAAGAAATGTCTTCCTAGGCAATTTCAATAATTTATTACTAATGTGCATTCTCAACTTGCTATTTCTAGTTTAGCTACTTAATTAACTTACATCATTTTTCAAGATTTATTGCGTCAAGAGGAAGCGAAGTTGATTCAATTTGGTACTCTTAAATGTAATGAACATGCATATATGTCTAAAAATCAAAATCAAAATAAGTTTAGAACAAATAATAATCTTCATAATTATTCCAATAACAAATTTAATTCTAGGCCCTATCATAACAATAATAATAATCATAATACTAATCACCATAATCAAAAGAATAATCCTAATGAAAAACCCCATTGCACCTATTATGGGAAAGATGGTAATTTGATTAACAATTATTTTAAAAATTAAAATGATAAGAAGCCTATACATCAAAATAATCAAAAGTCTCATTATAAGAAGAGTAATGGTAATCAATCTCATCATGCATTTACAGTTAGTTATAATCTCTATAACCCTTTAGAGTGGATTATTGATAGTGGCGCATCTCAACATGTTACATCTCATAGAGAAGTTTTTGATTCCTTGCGACCTGATACTTCAAATATACCAATTCAAGTAGCTAATAATCTTAGTTGTAAGTTTGAAAGAATGTGGCTTCAACACCCACATTTCATCCCTCTTCTTAAACAATGGTGGGTGAGCTCTCCATTTGTGGATGGCTCAAAAATGCATCAGTTTCCCATGAAAATCAAACACATCAAAGGCCACATTAAAAAATGGAATGAGCAAGTGTTCAAAAACATCTTCCAGCAAAAAGATATAGTGAAACAAAAATTAGCAGACATATTTGAACAGACCATAAAACAAGGTATGGATAATGACACATACCACAAGTAGAAATAACTACAACATGAATGGGAAGAGTTGTGTAGCAGGGAGGAATAATATTGGAGACAAAAATCCCGTGAGTTGTGGCTACGAGAAGGGGATAAGAACACAAATTTTTTCCATGCATCAGCCAAGCAAAAATGAGCAGCCAACACAATTTTCACCATCTCAGAATTTACAACGGGTAAGGTGCTAAAAAATGCCCATGAAATCCAGCAAGAAGGGGTCAATTTCTACAAGAACCTCCTTTCTCCTACCCAGGGTCCTTCTCCATCACAAGAGTAATTGGATGAAATATTGGAAGCTATTTTGGTATTAATCACACAGTAAGATAATGACATCCTAATGGCCCCTTTTACTATTCAGGAACTAAGACATGTGGTTTTCTCGCTACCTCGAGACAAAGCTCCGGGCCCGGATGGTTACACAACGCCGTTCTTTCAAACATGTTGGGAGTTTATTGGCTGGGAATTTCTAGCAGTAGTAGAAGAATCATGAAAAATCAAGGCTACACTGAAATACTTTAACACTACAAACATTGCTATCATTCCAAAGGTAAAAAATCCAAAATCATTTGCAGATTTCCGCCCCATATCTCTATGCAATAAAAATTATAAGATTATAACCAAATCCATCTATCTGAGACTCCATCATCTCATCCCATCAATTATCTCTCAAGAAAAATGAGGCTTTGTTCCAGGAAAGGAAACTATGGAAGGAGCACTGGTTGCTCACGAAGTCCTCCATTTGATTAATGAAAATTAGTCCTCTAATTTTGTCATCAAACTAAACATGATAAAGGCATATGATAGAGTTTTTTGGAACTGTCTATTTCAAGTCTTACACCGGTTTGGGTTCTTGAAGCAATGGTGTAAATGGATTAGGGCATGTATTGCAGGGGCTTGGTTTTCAATTATAATTAATGGAACATTAGCGGGCTTCTTCTCCTCCACTCAAGGTATTAGACAAGGAGACCCTTTGTCCCCCATTTTGTTCATTATAATGGAAGAAGCATTGAGTAGAACAATCAAGAAACAACAATCATTGGGGTTCTGGATCGGTGCTTAGATTGGAGATACAGGCATCTCACTTACACATTATTTGCAGATGACACATTATTATTTGGTAAATCTCATGTGAAAGAAGCTAGGAAAATAAAATATGTTTTAGACCTCTACTCTGCAGTCTTAGGGCAGAAAGCGAATGCTCAAAAATCACAAATTTACTTGTTCAACACCAATCAGATTATATCAAATAGGATTGTTTGAATTCTACAATTCTCGGTTGACATTCTGCCATCAACTTACCTAGGGATCCCTTTATTTGTGGGAACTAATAAACCAAGTTACTGGTCCTCGGTCATTGAAAGAATAAAAAATAGAGTCTTGGCCTGGAAGGCTAGGTGGTTATCTCTATCGGGAAGAATCCTACTCATCAAGTCTATTCTTTCGGCAATCCCTAATTACTATCTTGCTGTCCTTAAAGCACCATCCTCCATGATACAACAAATCCAAAAATTAATCAAAGGCTTCTTATGGACAGGGAACATGAACAATGAGAAGAAGATCCCTCTCATCTCGCTTCAGGACATGTCACAGGGTCCAACTAGAGGAGGAGCAAGACTGCACGATTTACATAATAGAAATAGAGCATTTGGGGGAAAGCTTGTGTGGCAAATGTACACCAAGACAAATAATAAATGGTGTCAAATCATACAAAAAAAGTACTTGGATAAACATTATCCTTTAAGAGTTCTCTCTATTGCAGAGCCACCCAAAGGATTTGAAATTTGGAACTTCATGATGTCAACAAGGGAATTGGTTTACAATTATGTCACATGGGAGGTAAATAGTTGATCAAGTGTTAAATTCTAGAGAGACTCGTGGAGTGGCCTACCTGCCTTGGTATCCCCAGAGATTCCACAAGATCTTATAAATAATGCAAAAAATCAATGGGGCATTCACCTCATAAACTACGTTCTAGCTGTTAAAAACTACTTAGGGAAAGTCATTTGGAAGGACCCTAATGAGATGAACCTTTCAAGACAAGATGCTGAACTCCTACGAAATATACTTGCAACTAGGCAGATATACTTGTTAGACAAAGCAGATAGGCTGGTATGGGCCCCTGCAAAGAATGGAAATTATTCTATTAGAGAGGGCTATAGAATTCTTCAGAACTTAGCAACTGATAAGGCCCAAGCATGTGCTTATAATTTTTGCTGGAACCATGTTGTTTTTCCTAAGGCAGGTTGCTTTGCATGGTTAGCACTAAGGAATAACATCCTCACCAGCGACCGATTACAAAAATTTTGCTTTGCACAAGCCTTCAGGTGTAAATTATGTGATGATCCGATTGAGAGAGTGGATCACTTGCTATTGCAATGTCCTTTTGCACATGAATGTTGGACACATGTCCTTAAAAAACTATGTTTCTACACCCCTCTGCCCAACAATCTCTAGGACTTACTTCAATCTTGGACCGAAATACATCATGTATCACTATTTTAAAACATTCAAAAGTGCACACCACCGCTTATTGTATGGTCGATTTGGTGGGAGCAAAACAAAAGAATCTTTCGAAATGAGTAGTCAAATCTGGAAACAATACTACAAGGTATGGAAAAATTAATATCGGAAGTTGTAAATGCTAGCATTTTTAGGTGTGGATACAACCCAGTAGTGACATCATGGGACAGTAATATAATGAGAACTCGGGGGAGTCTCAACATACCAATGGGTTGGGGAGCCTCAAAAAAGATACCAGGTCAAGTTGATAGATCAACTATTAAATGACATCCCCATATCAACATGTAATGAAAATAAACTTCGACGGAACATCACATGGAAACCCGAGAATATCAGGCCTGGGTGCATGTATCAGAGATTCACCGGGAAATCTAGTAGCATGCATTGCCTCCCCATTGCCTGTAGGGTCTAATAATATTGCAGAAGCACAGGCAATGCTAGCAAGATTAACTCTGGCAAAACATTGTTTCATCACAGACATACATGTTGAAGGAGACTCCATGGTAATAATTAATTCCTGCATCAAAAGAGTAACTCATAATTGGTAGTTAGAATATATTTTGAAGCAAACTTGGCGAATAATGGACAGTTTTTCCAACATATTCCTATCCCATACACTTTGGGAAGGAAATCGGGTTGCAGACTATCTATCCAACTTGGGATGTGATAGAATTGATATTACACTTAAAATGCCAAGTGTGATCCCGACAGAGATGGGTGAATTAAGTAGGTTATTGGGATCTAACAAATCGAGCAATGAAAATAATGATGCAGAGAGTACATTTAACACAAATTCATTATCGCACAATATATAGGGGCCCAGACATTGTGTTCACATAGCAACAAAAAAACATGTATGCTATAAAAATACACACTCGATGGCGTGCAGGAACCACATTGGGCATATGTACGAAGGTGTAACAGGATAACTAATGAAGCCTTTTACCATGAAACACTGTGAAAGCTTGGTACATGATGATTACCAATGTCCCATGTGGGAATTGGATCCCCATAATGGACTGCGATCTTTAAAAGGCTCTGGATAGATCATAAGATGAGATTAGAAGTACAAGTATTTAAAGCAACAATGAAACAAAGGCTGCTAATTCAAAATAAGGAAACCTAACACTTATTGTGGCTATCTCCTTCGCGCGTGTTTACATACCAAGCTAGGATACGGATCACCATGTTCACATGGCTGTTTGCAGAAGGCTTGAGGCCCAAATGTCGAGCGCAATACATGTCAAATCAGGTTTAATTGACATCAAAGCACAAGATATTATGTGTTTCGATGACACCATTGCCCATCCTATTTAGACCCTACATAACACATTTGGTGCTACAAGATTTTAAATACGGAGAAAATGGCTGAGGTCTGTGTAAGTTGTGAACCTTGTTCTACTTTTCATTCTGAATTGCTGCCAAAAAATTATAGAATTTGGTTGCCGCCCAATATAAATGAAGATGTGCTGCCAATGTGTATCACTGACTCCGTGATGGATGAAATGTTTTTGGTGCATTCCTCCACCATTCGACGCACAATCAAATAGGTAACAGGTCATGACAACTTCGCCCCAAAAACTAAACAATTTTTATTTCCTTCACAGTTAGTTTCAATATTTTTGTCGAATGCAATGGACCTCCTACAGTCCCCATGCTTGTTAGAAATTTTGGCCTTCAAAATGGTTCATAAGAATTTATGGGTTGCTAACAAACTCAAGAAAGCTATGCAAAATTATGACCTCTGGAATGGCCGAGCGTTGATTGGGGGATTGTTTTCTATGCATCAAATTTTGCACAATCATGGGTTTTTAGTTGCGTTTAATGGGGCTAAACGGTCAATAGAATTAAAGAATGCATAGATTATGAGAAATGCATTCCAAGATAGTGGGCATGCCCTCGACTTGTTTCTTGAGGGGAAAATGATGGCTACATTGCTAAGGCTGATGGACCTTTTGGGGTTACCAAATTCTCCATCTATTTCAAGGCACATTAATCCCCACCAATCTTCTGTGTGGAATGAAGCAAACTAGAGAAAAAATTTGTGGTCACCAGGACAGAGTCGGGGAATAATATCTTCGACACAAAGGGAAGATGCATGGGCAATGGTGAAAATTCCCATTGCACAAGATGCCCAACTCCCAGAATGGGAAACGGTTGCAACACCAAAGTTGGGCAGTGAAGAAAAGATGCACGATGCACAGGCAAGCGGATGGGCAACCACTTCCCCTGTGCCAGACCCAAGCGGGTGGTCTACGGGTTGGATGCCTTGGTTAGAGACATCGTCTAAGAAGAAGCATGATTCTAAAAGTGGGTGGGAGAAGGCTACAACAGAGGATGCTACAAATTCATGGTCTGCAGATTGGACACATCATTCTCTACTGGAGCACCAGTCTGGAGATGATGCTGTGATGGAAGAATAAATAAGTACATGATGGTAACCTAAGTGGGTTCAATTTTGAAGATCTGCACAGTCGATGGTAACCTGAGTGTGTTAAATTTTGAAGAATAGTACATTCGCTGATATAATGGGTCTGAGTCGATCAATATTTTGAAATGAACATGAAGAAAACACTGCATGATATACTTATATGGTTTTTTTGTATTCGAATGTACATATTCAAATCTTTTGTAATTTTATGAAACTATGTCATATTGTAATTGTGCAAGGATTTTGGGTTTTCTTGCTAAGTTCTTTCCTGGATGAGCTTTTGAACTAGCTTAATTCTATTATTAATATATTCAGTGGCTAGCCCACTTTTGCTAAAAAAAAAAATCTTAGTTGTAAAGTTGAAGGTTTCGGTGATGCTACTATTTCTAATGGAAAATTGCATGATGTTCTTTATGTTCCTGAATTGAAATCAAATCTTCTTTCGGTTGCTCAATTATATCAAGATTATAAGGTTAAATTTAATAAGGACATGTTCTATGCTATTGTTCCTAAATCTAACCAAGTTGTTGCTAATGCCAAAATGGATCATGATAACTTATTTAAATTTTATGTTTTTCCACTTCAAGATACTCATTACATGCTAATATTGACTTAAATGTA
The DNA here is from genome assembly GCA_018584345.1 of Thuja plicata. Taxonomy (NCBI): domain Eukaryota; kingdom Viridiplantae; phylum Streptophyta; class Pinopsida; order Cupressales; family Cupressaceae; genus Thuja; species Thuja plicata. Next base: position 2,853,697 of record MU227639.1, read on the forward strand.
TGACATGACAAGATTGACCATTTAAATTTTGATTACATCTCTTTGATGCAAAATGCAAAATGCAAATATGGTTGATGGATTGCCTAATATTATTCCTTCCACAATTATATGCACTAGTTGCATGAGTGGTAAGATGCACATGGAATCCTTTCCACATGGTCAATCTTGGAGGACACATCATAAATTGCACCTCATTCATAGTTACCTTTTGGGACCCATGAAGAATAACTCCATCCAAGGCTCAAGGTATGCACTTACTTTTCTTGATTATTTTTCTAGAAGAACTTGGATCTATTTCTTTCATAGTAAAGATCAAGTTCTTGATATATTCGTTGAATTTCAAATGTTTGTTGAGAGGCAATCTAGTTTTAAAATTAAAATTCTTAGAATTGACAATGGGAAGGAATATGTTAATAATTATTTTCATGCATATTGTAGATCTTTTGGTATAAAACACGAGCTTACCATTGTATGTGGTAAATTTGGCCTTGTTAATCAACCATACACTTCAACATAGTCTTTCTTCATCAGATACACGCAAGACTGAATATGAGATTATTCATCCTGTCTGTCTGCATGATTCGACCTATTTCCTTCTATCCAGACGGGGTTTTCAAAATTGCTCTCAGAACGAGAGTCTCACAACCATAGACCAATCTAGGAACGAAGGATTTTTCTTCATGAATGCAATGCATAGTTATTCTAAGAATTGAAAGACGTAAGATAATCTAAGACATGATTGCAATGCAATTATTCTAGAAATTGAAACTAGTCTATTGCAAAAATGAGATTATTATATATGAGATTATCAAGAAATGTGACAATAATTTAGTATTCTAACAATGCATAAAAGTGAGTGGGCAATCGGAGGTTTTGAATGAGGAATGAGAGTTCTTTTATAGACTCAGAGGTGATCAAAATAGAAACTTTCCTCTTTGAAATAAAATAGATAGAAAAGCCAATTTAAAATAGAAAGCTTTCTTTAAAAGAGAACAATAAATTGTTTTCCCTTTGCTTTAACTGTTTTCTTTCTCTGATTTTAACTGTTTAATTTGATTTTAATTGTTTTCTTTCTCTTTAAATCACAATTAATTCAAAGATTCTATTTCTGAACAAAAGAAAGATTTTTGAGAGAAAATCCAATTAATTAAAATAATATGACCTCATAAATGGGTTTTTCTCAATTATCTGAATAATTAAACTCAATTATTGAAACGAGGATATTTATTTAATAATTAAATATTATTTAATTCCTTTTCATGTGTTTTAGCTAAAAGGAGTGAATTTAATTAAATTAAAGTGCTAAGACTTTATAATTAAATTAATTCAATCATAGGGTTTGTTTAGCCAAAAGATATTTAGGAATTAAATATAATGTATGATTAATGCGGATTTAGGATTTTCTACATTTGACACTCAGGTCGAGTAGAGTCAGTTAAAACTTAGAATTTTCTAGTACAATAGGACTTCGATGATCTAGAGGAGTGACAAATGCAACAAAATTGGTTAGGGTTGCAAGTTGCCAATTTTGGGGTGTTACATTTTGCCCCTCTTTGAATTGATGTGCGAGCAACGCACTGATTCAAAGAATAGTCTGATGCCTGAAGCACAGAAGAATAGATTTGAAAATTGATGATGCAAAGATTTCAGAGCCATCTCTAGGACAGAGCTTGACTCTCTGAAGTCTAGGTTAGGTCGCCAAGATGCCGGTCAAGTAGAGTTTTTGAGGGTCATCTTCAGAATGAAGCTTGATCCTCAGGGATCTGGGTTAGAATACCCTGATACCTAACAGATTGATATCTTTCACAAGGCTATCCTCAGAACGAGGCTCAACCTTCAGGAGTCAGGGTTAGAATGCCCCGATACCTGTCCATAAAGAATATAGTTGAATAGATTTTTTAGGACTATCTTCAGAATGAAGCTTAGTCCCCCTATATCTAGGTTAGATTTCTAAGACACTGGTTAGATTGACATCTTTCACAAGGTTATCCCTAGAACGAGGCTTAACCTTTTGGAGTCAAGTTTAGATTGCCCCGATACCTATCTCAAAAGATAGTAAATAGAGGTTCAGAATCATCTCCAGAATGGAGCTTGATTATTAGGAGTCAGGGTTAGATTGCCCTGATACCTGTCCCAAAAAGATAGTTTTTTGAGAACCATCTCTAGAACAGAGCTTGATCCTCAAGAATCTGAGTTAGATTGCTAAGATGCTTAATATATGACAAGATGTAAGGAACAAAGATGCCCTTATTGATTGTGGAGTATCCAGTTTTGACTGTGAGGTACGAAAAATTGAACATGCCCCAAGTGATGAGATGCCCTTAGCAATGAGGACTTTTGAATTCAGATAAGATTGATTGAAAAATAGATTCAATGATGTAATCATCCTGCCCCCTCGGGAGCGAAATGGAAAGATGACACGCCATAATGATGATGCAGAGTGAAAAATTGCAGATAGATGTTGAGTCAGAGATCAAGAATAATTCATAACAGATTACGGAAGAATGCAGAAGATTCAGAATCAATTTCAAGTGATTTTGAGGTTTGGTTGACCAAGTTTGACTAGAGTTGACTAGAGTTGAATTTTGAGGAAAAAAGTCAAAGATTTCGGAAAATGGTGATATGATAAGATTCTGACAAGAAAGTGACGCTAGAAAGTCGACTGCACAAGCGTCCGATTGCGTCGGTCTCAAAAATTTTAAAATGCAATTTTGAGCTATATAGAAGTGTCAGATTTTGATTTTGATCCCGAAAATGAGTTGAGCATATAGCTGAAGATAGAGAGCGAGGATCAAACACTTGGGTAGTCATGATGAAACCAAGACTCTGAAGAAGAACTCCCCTACGTATAAACCCAGGAGAATGCAAAGAAGAGAACACTGAATTGTTGCCTCAATGCAAGTCTAGAATCAAAATGCAATCCTATGCTAGATGCAATATGAGAGTGCAATTCTAGGACATGGTTGTGAGACCCATCGTATAATCATCATCATTGAGCATTTTTTTTTTGGAACATCAAAGTCAATACAACCCTTGCTGGCGCCACAATGCAACCATAAGGATATGAATATGACTTGTCATCGGATAAAATGTAGGAAACAAACGTAAGCACCAGGGCACAAAAGCCAAGATGACTTGAACATTGTTTCCAGTTAATGTTGCAAGAGTACACCAGTATCGAGGAAATTCAAAGGCAAGATAACCATGAGTGCGATCATGCATAAACAAATAGATCAATAACAAACAAAACAATAACAAATAGAGCAATGATCAGCAAAGAGATAGTACTGACCTCACCATGGCGTACAAATAAACAAGATCGAGGGATGTGAGGCTGTTCCACCTTAGTGCGGGAGCTCTTATCACATACACCCTATTTATTTTACGTTGCTGGATCATCGGGACTATACCAACAAGCAGTAGACAAAGAAAATATCAATGAAATCTATGAGAATAGACAACATACAAAGAAATATTCAAGCATAGCTCAGCCAGTTTCAGAGTTTTGCAAATGTGTTCATGTTTAGAGGTGTTGAAAAACACCGTTGTGCTTGTAAGTGCATTGTGTTTGATTGTTATCGATAGATGTTTACGTTTGAGATTTCTGATGTGTGTTGAAAAATACAGATGTGTCCAAAGATAGTGTCAAAAAACACAGTTTATGGTGGTGTTGAAAAACACTACTTTGTGTCAGTAGTGAGTTGTCCCTGAGAAGTGACAAGATTACTGACTCAGGTGTAAACCAAATATGCGATCAAATGGGGGACCCATGTCCCCAAGTAACGATGACTGACTTGACATATGTTGTGAGGACAAATGAGATTTGATTGCCCCCAAGCGTATGGTGTTGAATTAATGTCAAGTCAGGAGGGTTCATAAAGGAACCAGAGTGTCATGAAAGTGACCAAAAGATATGTACAAACTAAAGCATAGAATTGTCAAGACTGAGTATCAATAGATAGAGTGTGTGAGTATAACTCCAACTGTAACAAATGTGAGAAATCTCAATAGAATAGCAATAGTAGGCAGATGTAGTGAGAACCACTGGTGACTGACGCGAGAAAGATACTCAAATGAAGCGATCGTGGTATAAGCTATACATCAGTAGGCAGACACAGTGAGAACCACTGGTGACTGATGTGAGGAAGATCCTTAAAAGATAAAAGGACAGTGCCCCCTAGATTAGGAGGGTTTCCCTGAGAGTATGACTAGTTTCAATCCATGTGAGTTGGTGTCTTGACGGGAACTGAAAGCAAATATAAGCAGGAAAGCAGGAAAACAACAATGCATGAAAGCAAATGCATAAAGCCAAGTGGTGTTGCGATAGATATAGCATTGTGGAACAAGAGGCACCTGTTTACCAGGTTTTCACCTTCTTGGTAGAATTTTTTTTTTTTGCTACCATGACGCCTGTTTGCTAGGTTTTCATCAATGTCACTTTTTTCTTTTTCTCTTTGTTTTTTGTATTTTTGTATTTTTTAATTTTTTTGCATTTTTGGAATAATTTTTTTTTTTTGGAGATACATCAAAGTGCCTATCGCTAGGTTTTCACTAAGATGATTATTTTTTCAGGACTTTACTATATACATGAGCACACGAAAGATGTCTCAGCTGTAGAACCGCTTCAGATGAAGAGAGTTGATGGGCTCTTTGAGTTGTTCTCCTTCAATAGTAGAAAGTTGATCGGTGCCAGACCCAAACATTGCAGTGACAACATACAGACCAAGCCAATTTGGTTCAAACTTTCCTTTCTAGATTCGATGTTGATTTTTAGGGTTCTCCCTCAGAATGAGGTCACCCTCTTGGAAATCCCTTGGTCTAACTTTCTTGTTATAACTCTTGGACATCCTTTTCTGGTATGCTCTAAGGTGATCAAATGCCATTTGTTGACGTTCATCAAGTAGTTCTAGCTCTTGTAGCCGAGATATTATATTATCTTCATCAGTGATGAGGCCTTTCAGAGAGACTCACAGAGAAGGAATCTTTACCTCAATTGGTAACACAACATCTGCTCCATAAACCAAAGCATAGGGAGTAGCCCCTGTTGGTGTTCTTATGCTTGTCCTGTATGCCCAAAGAGCTGGATTGATTCAGAGATGCCAATCTCGTCCAGACTTATGCACTATGTGATGTAGGATTTTAAGGATTGTCTTGTTGGATGCTAGGAATTTATTAATTAAATTAATTCGATCATAAGGTTTGTTTAGCCAATAGATATTTAGGAATTAAATATAATGTATGATTAATGCAGATTTAGGATTTTCTACATTTGACACTCAGGTCGAGTAGAATCAGTTAAAACTCAAAATTTCCTAGTACAATAGGACTTTGAGGATCTAGAGGAGTGACAAATGCAACAAAATTGGTTAGGGTTGCAAGTTGCCAATTTTGGGGTGTTACAACCATTCCTTATACACCATAACAAAATGGTGTGGCGAAAAGAAACCATAGTGCTATTGTTGAAATGACTAGATGTTTGTTACAATCTATAAATATGGATTATAAATTTTGGGCTGAAGCTATGGCTTCTACTACATATCTCATTAATATAACTCCTACTAAATCTTTAAAAGATAAAACTCTTGAAGAAGCTTGGTCTGGTAGGAAGCCCAATTTGGCAAATTTAAGAATTTTTGGTTCAATTGCTTATGTTCATACACTTAAACAAAAGAGGAAAAAATTAGATGCTAAATCTTCACCTCATATATTTCTTGGGTTTGATGAACACACTAAATAATATAGAGTTTATAATCCTACTAGGGTGATCCCACAATAATGTCCCACTTTTTGGCCAATTTTGACACTAAAACGAACATTCTGAAAAAAAAAACTTCGCTTTCGGATACCTGTTGCTGCAAAACCGTTAAGAATTTGAAGATGATGCAAACTAGTGAATTTTAGCATTTTGTTTCTAGTTTCTAAATATTTAAAAAAAAATAAAATTGGAATTGATTTGTATCCATTTTTTCTTCTCCTTTAAAAAGTGATTTGTCTGAAAAATCAACATTTTTCATGAGTGACACTCACTTTGATCAACATAACATTTTCTTCAAAACTGATAAGAACGTAATTCTTTTAAAATTAGGTTTTTAATTTTAATATTTAGGGAATCCAATTGGTTTTGTTCAATTTGGTTTAATATGTTATAGTTTATTGAGTTATGTAGTGACATTAACTATAATTTGGACATATGTTCATTTTGATCTCTCTAACGTGATATGTATATATCAATTTTTTTTTTTTTTTCTTTTTTTTTTTTTTATA
>MU227639.1:2860148-2907538 GCA_018584345.1 Thuja plicata
TATATATATATATATATAAACAATAATCATTGGAAAGATTTCTTTGAGTACTATCATCCTGTATTTGGGTTTTCCAGATGAATTCATTTGACCCCCCCAAAAGTTAATGTCAAAGTGATTTTTTGTCAACATTTTGACAAGTGCAAAGGAGACTCAATTATAGGTGTATCCGAGGAGTAGAGAGATTATACCAAAGAGAGTTTTGATGTATGAGGATTTTATCTAACTATTTTCAATTTATACCTTCAAATGGGACCTCTCAAGGCTTGAATCATCATATTTTCTAAAAATATATGTAATTTCAGCAAAAAATAGGATGTTCAAAAAAGTGGGGACACACTATTGTGGGACTACCCACTACTAACAAAGTTTAAGTTGCTAGAGATGTTTATGTTGTAGAAAATCTAGTACATGATTGTTCTAATGTGCAAGATGTTGAATTTAGTGGAAGTAAAGTAGTGGTTGTGGAGGACCAACTTGATAATCCTTAAAGGATCAGAAATTGTCATTAGTATAGAAGGAAAAAAATTTGGACCATCGGTCACAGTATACACCAAAAAATAGTTCACATTGTAAATAGAGCAAAACATATCATAGAGTAAACTAAGAAAAGAATGTCTATAAAGTAAACTGAGCATAATGATTACACAGACATCACCGAGAACAGTCTCTAGAGTATACCGAGCACAGTCTACTGAAAGACAGTGTTATTCCTGAGAAAAGCGGATCTGAGACACACGTTAGCTAAAACACTTTAGTCTTAAAAATAGATTTATGCTTATGGACAACCATTTCTTGAGGATCAAGAAAATCATAGGTAATGGATTTAATTAGTTTAACTTATTGTATTCATGCAAACTAGGCGATCAAGGTCAAGTTGTAAACTTTTGATCATTAGAGTTATCAAGAAAAGTGTGTAACCTAATTAGGTCAAGACATTGTATATATAGATGTATAATCAATCAAGAACATGATGATTGTAGCAGCAGAGGACATCTATGGATCAAACAGAGGTTTTCATGCAGAAGAACAGATAAAGAAAAATGCAGTTATCAAGAACTACATTCAAGGCTACTGAGAGGAACAAAGGTATTATCCATCACAATAGGTGATACATATATTTTGTGAACTTAAAGGATCTGTAATAAACAATTCAAGATTGAAAGCTATCAGGTCATATGTATATTTTTCTACTCTAACAATTGTAGCAAATAGAAGAAATCCTGCAAGAAGGTGGACTTAACAGTCTTATTGTAAATCTCTTAACCGAGTGCACACATACATTATGTTGCTAAAATATCTTAACCAAGTAGACTTAACAAGTCTAACATGTTACTCCTAACAGGGTAAGATCATCAGATGTGATCACAACTTGTAGTCTTAACTGACACCTTCCATTTTGCAGATAGTGAAGCTTTGTGGGTTTCATCCCCACCGTAGTTTTTACCTTCTAACAATGATTTTCTGTGTTATCAATTCTTGTGTCATGTGTAAATGAGTTTCATGAATGTTTCTATGTTTGTTTACATGCACTTACATTTATGTTATGATATTACATGCATAAAGTAGAAATGATAAAATGGTCGGTTATGCAAGCAATGATTACTAAAGGTTAACGTGATAAATTTTTTTAAGGGTACTGATTCACCCCTCCTCTCTCAATACACACCCTTCCATTATTCCAACAATTGGTATCAGAGCTAGATCTCTTATCTGAAAATTTTAAATCACTTGAGAGAAAAGATCATATAATTGAAAGGTATAAGCTTGATAAGAATATTGAGAATCAGAAGTTGCAAATATAGATTTTCTTTGAGAAATAAAAAGAGGCAAGAAACAAGATGAAAGAGCTATTGACTGAAAGAAAAGTCATGGAATCTCACTACAATGAAACTGACTATCATGAAGAAGAGATACCTGATTTTTATTCATCTAGATCTGGATCTGGTAATACATATGACACATCTAAAGGAAGCATTACAAATCTAAATGAAATAAATCAACATTTGACTAAACAAGTGAAGGTACTGCATATCAACCAAGAGACACAGATGGTAAGAATGATTGATGTTATGAATGATGCAAGACAAGATAAACAAGAAAGAACTCTAGCTATTGATGATAGGAGGAATATTACTGATAAGTTACAAGAGAAAGAATATGAGATACAAATACTTAATGAGCATCACATTGAGATCACCAATCAAATAGTTCTTATGAGTCACGAGGCCAACTGAGTGAACATAGAAATCAATAGAAAACTGGAAGTTATTGGTGAACTAAGAGAAGAAAATAAGAAACTAAAGCATGAAGTGAGGATTCAGAAACAACATAATGATATGATCAAGAAAGCTGAAGACAATACAAAGAGAATGGATGAATTTTTGAATGGACAAAGAAGACTCAACAACAATACTGGTTTAGGGTATACCAAGCATGGAGAATCATCAAACTGAGCTGATCAAAGAGATGTCTATAAAAATCCAAGAGAAAATAAGCATTCATGTAATCATGTGGAAAACCAGGCCACACATCAAATGTCTGCAAGAGAAAAACTAAAGGTATTCCTAAATCCACTTCTACATTCATAGGTAACTATTATAACTATAACAAACATGGACACAAAGCACATGAATGCAGATCTAAGGTGAGAAAACCAAAGAAGGAATCCTACATGGAAAAATATTTTCCTACTTGCAAAATGCATGGCCACACATCTTATGAATGCACAAAAAAGAAAAAGAAATTATGGAAACCTAAAGAGCAAGAAAATGCTTATAAACCGAGAAGAGTCGGTAACTCATATGTTTGGGATTACAATACTTGGGTAAATTGCAAAACATGTGGTAGATATTGACATATAGCTTCTAACTTTATGAGGAAATGAAAATGAAGGTCTAGAAGCTGGACTAACCCCGGAAGGGCATGCTTACACTTCCATAAGGTTGGTCACTTAAGAAAAGACTGTAAAGACTAAGTGACAGAGTCAAGCACTTTTGCAAATGGAAATACTATTGAAGACATCAGGAGAATGAGAAATCAAATGTGGAGGAAAGATTCAAACAATGATAATGCTAGACTAAGAATTACAGTTGGTGACACCTCATCCAATGGATCAGGTGATTCTTCCACCCCCACCTAAGAAATACAAGTACATAATTGCACTAAAAAAAGTTGTATTTTAAATTAGTTCCTATATTCATTGATAAAATTCCAAATTACCATGAAAGAAGATGCACTATGGTATTACTTTTTATGATTGTTTAAATCTAGTCTGGTTGGTCAATGTAAACCGAGCATACACTGCTTGTTGATATACATGTGAAAAGATCAACCAAGTTAACACTACATACCGAGCATCATCGGTGTACATGTGATAGAACAACCCAGTTGACACTGTCTATCGAGCATTGTATACTCACCGAGCTAAATAATGTTGTGTGTTGACCGAGCATTTCTATTTTGTCGATCAAGAAGTAGGTGAAGCATTGAATGCATCACTTAGGGCACATTTTCTATAAATAGGGAGACGAGAGCTCATTTTGTTCACCCATCATTTATGAGAAAACTGTAGAGCAAGAATAGTGATTCACAATGATCACATTGTAGAGAAATTAACAATGATTCCAAAGCAACTCCAACAGATTTCAAGCACTCACTGTGATAATCCAGTGAGTATCTAGACTCACTGAGCTAACTGTCTATTTACGGAGAAGCCCTAATTTGTTGAAAAATGGCAACCACATCACAGGTCACAAAGATCAAGAATGCAAAGGACATAAGTATATTCTTGATAAAGAACTCAACATTCGAAGAACCAACTACAAGTTCTGCCCTGAGGTTGCTACTCAACCCAACAAAAAGGGAGCATTTTCAAGCATCCCTCCTAGGTTTTTTTTGGTTGAAGATATCCGTGCATACATTCACTGCAAGGTTGCAGATATTGGAGACCTGGAGATTCAAGAAGCTTACCAGAAGCTATGTAAGGATGGAAACCTACGAGATGAGTATAAACACATAGAAGTGAAAGGGTTAACCAATTCCCTACTATTCTTGAAAGAATTCAAAACCGAGTAGATACAGATATTACTTTGCCAAGTACATAATGGGAAAATGTGGCTAGATGAACCCAAACTAATAAAAAAAGATGTGATTCATGCAATGACCGTTTATCCCATCACCGAGAAGGTAAAATCCCTAAAGCGTCCTTCACGCCCTGACATTGAAAAGCTAACTAAATTCGAATGGGACAACAAAGGGTTGAAATTCAATACAATCACCAACCCTGAGATAAAATATGGTGCATGTGTACTTGGGTACAAGATATTCCAAGCTATTAGAATGAACAACATAGCATGTGGAGCAGTTGACACTGCATATAAAATTGTGAAGAAGGGACTACAAATAGACATATCCGAGCTGCTGTTGAAGCAACTAGAAGAGAATATGAGAATAATTACATTAGCTAGATCTAACACATGTAATTTTGGTTCCCTCCTTATGTGTACATCCTTCTATTTGAATAACTTCTTTCTTTCAATCGGTAATGTCACTTGGGACACAAACCGACCAATCACTACACAGATTAGTGATTTCATTAAGTCACTAGGAGATAACTTTACACCTATAATGGATTAATACTTCACAACATTCAAAGATAGTATGCATAAGAGGATGAGAATCTCTACTCAACTAGTAGAAAAATACAAGGATGAGATATGATTTGTAGTTGACACAGACTCAACACTCATCAAACCTGCACAACCGAGAACAACATAGTTACCACCACTAGAATATGAAATTGACATTGATCAAGATACAATAGCTATTAAAACCTTTCTAAATGAGCTAGTGGATAAAACCAATAAAATATTTGGAACATATGAGGAAGCCAAGTCTAGAATCAAGACTGGTCTAGTAGTAAAGAAGATAGATAGGAAGAAGACAAAAATAATGGACACTCTTCAAAAGAAACTATCGGTAAATGATGAAGACTTAGAACAATCAGTAGATATCACCGAGGATCAGTCAGCCATCGATGAAGCTAAAGAGATAAGTGATTCAGAGTCTACTGAATCAGATGCACCACATGACAAGAAAAAAAAGGTTACTGAAGTGACAACTGCATCAAGAACAAGGATCAAGACAAAAAAAGAGGTAGACTCACCACCCTTGAAGAAAGGAACTATGAGAAAATATTAGAAAAGAAAGAATACATCCTCAACCGGGAAATCAACAAAGAAACAAAGAAGGAGATATCTAAGAGGAAGAGAATACAATGATGATACAAAAAAGGATGAAAGAGAACAAAGACTTCAAGCAGAAAAGGCTAAGATACCTAAGACAATTGATGAAATTGTAGAGTCAATCATCAACATAGGAAGTCTACAATATCATAAGCTTCAACAATGGGGAGCTTTGTCAACCGAGGATAAGGACAAAATAGAAGAAGCAATCATTAAGATGATGGTAGCTTACAAATATGTACCTCTGTAATTTAACCAAGGTATTCCACAAGAGCTAAATGATAAAATATCAGCCAGGTGGATATATGCATTACACATAGAGAAACAGACGAGGGAGAGATCCCTAATTTTTTTCATGCTTGAGTCCAGAGTTGAAGAAATCAACTCAACAATGAAGGAGCATGCAAAGAAATTTTTTGCAAAGATAAGAGCATACAAAGTACTCCAAGACAGGTTAGAGGAGATTGATATAGAGAGTAATAAGATTTGGACACAAATATTTAAACCACCTGAGAAGGTACTAGCTCTCACCGAGACAACTCAAAATGAGGAGAAGGAGGCCACACCGAGCCCTAAGAACATATTCATCAATGACACCCAGGATGTCACTCCCATTGACTTAACCACAGAAGAAAATAAAGTTATGGATGATATACCTGAAATATTGCAATCATTACGAGAAAGACAAGACATCACAATAAAATAAATAACTCATGTTTATTCTGATGATAATGATGCAAAGGGTGATGAAGATGTGACTACTACCACCGAGCCTACAAATGAAAAGGACACTATAGACGTTGCACATGAAATTATACCAAGTAAACTTCCCTACTTGATCAAAGCAATCAATGTGCTTACTGAATCACAACAGACACCACCGGAGCTTGATGCAAACATACTAGAGGATAAAGGTGATGAACATGGGGAGAATAGAGATACAAATGAGGAGAAGAAATATACAAAATGGAAAAGACAGATAAAAGTGGAGAGAAACAGAGTGATACACCAACCAAGGATAGTGGAAAGAAAAAAAAGGCTGCAAATAAAGACAAGGTTGATGTAGAGACATCTACAACAAACCAACATGTTCATACCGAGCAGCATACCAAAGGCACCACACCTCCCATGAAATCACCAAAATCAAAAGAGCTAGAAATGGATCTTGCTATAATCCTTAATTCCCCTACTTCCAACACCATTCCCAAGAAGAGAAAGAACAAGAAGAGAAAAGCACTAGTAACACTTGATGAGATCATTGACATTCCCGACTATGATCCAAGAACATTGTATCTTGAGTCACTAACAAAGTATGGATAACTATGCAAAAGAAAGGCAATACAGGAAAAGCTCAAGATGGATCACAAAAATTCACAAGTCCTAGATACTACAAAGGAAATCCTATTGCAAATAGTTCTTGACACACAAATTGATCAAAATGTAGCAATCCTTGATTAACTAGTAGTTCTGACCGAGGCCATAACATCACAGAATGTAGAAGCTGACAAGGTAATTGAAGAATGTGCAGAAGAGAAGTTTCACTACATGCTAACCAAGAAAATCAGCCAAGAAGTGGCAGGGAACAAGGTAAAACTTTCTGAGCTAGTAACTACACTAGAACCAATCATATCAGAAGTAGTTAACTTAGTTCAAAAGTTGTGCACACTAGATAAATTCACTACTGAGCATAGTGAAAAGATTTCTAAAATAAATGAGGACTAAAAGCTAGTGCACAAAGTCTGTCAACCAAGCTAAATGCATTCCAACTGCATTATGAGAAGATTGTAGAATCAAAATGGTTGAGACTTGAAATTCAAAAGGAAGAAGCAAAAATCAGAGATGAAGTAACCGATCTCCAAGCTTTGTTACTACCAAATCTCACATTGCTGCTACAACACATGACTTCAACAAAGACTCTAATTTCCACCCCAGAGATGTCAGTCACAAAAAGTATCTATGACATGCATGCCAGAATAACATTGGAGCACATGACCCTCGAACACCTCAAGGAAAAATGGGACAAGCTGATGACAACCATACGAAAATCCCATTCACACATATTTGACAAGCTGGAAGTAATACATCTTTGTCATTAATTTCAAAAAAAGGGTAAAATGTACCAAAAGGAGGAAATTGTACCAAGGCATGCACATAGGGGGAGTCATTGAAAATTTAATTACACTTGCGGTATACACAATACATATTAGTTTTTTATACTAATGCCAAAGGGGGAGATTGATAATCCTTAAAGGATCAAAAGTTGTCATTATTATACAAGGAAAATGTTTTGGACCGTCGGTCATAGTATACACTGACAAACACTTCATAGTGTAAATCGAGCACAATAGATCATAGATTAAATCAAGCACAAAATGTCTACAGAGTAAACCGATTAGAATGATTACAGAGACATCACCGATCATAGTCTAAAGAGTATGCCGAGTAGCAATCTACCGAGAGACATTTTTATTCCTGAGAAAAGAAGATCTGAGACACACGTCAGCTAAAGCACTTTAGTCTTAAAAACAACTTTATGCTTAGCTGGACAACCGTTTCTTGAGGATAAAGAAAAACATAAGTAATGGATTTAATTAGTTTAACTGATTGCATTCATGCAAACTAGGAGATCAAGGTTAAGTTTTAAACCTTTGCTCATTAGAGTTATCAAGAAAAGTGTGTAACCTAATTAGGTCAAGACATTGTATATATAGATGTATAATAAATCAAGCACATGATGATTGTATCCATAGAGGAAATCTATGGATGAGACATAGGTTTTCATGTAGAAGAATAGATAAAGAAAAATTCAATTATCAAGAACTACATTCAAGGATACTGAGAAGAACATAGGTATTATCCATCACAATAGGTGATACATATATTTTGTGAACTTAAAGGACCTGTAATCAACAATTCAAGATTTCAAGATATCACGTCATATATATATTTTTCTATTCTCTAACAATTGTAGCAAACAAAAGAAATCCTTCAAGAAGGTGGACTTAACAGTATTATTGTAAATCTCTTAACCGAGTGCACACATACATTGTGTTTCTAAAATATCTTAACCGAGTAGACTTAACAAGTCTAAGAAGTGATCAAAACTTGTAGCCTTAACCGACACCTTCCATTCTGCAGATAGTGAAGCTTTGTGGGTTTCATCCCTACCGCAGTTTTTACCTTCTAATAGAGGTTTTCTGTGTTATCAATTCTTGTGTCACGTGTAAATGAGTTTCATGAATGTTTCTATGTTTGTTTACATGCACTTACATTTAAATGTTATGATATTACATGCATAAAGTAGAAAATATACAATGGTCGGTTATGCAAGCTATGATTACTAAAGGTTAAAGTGATAAATTTTTTTAAGGGTACTGATTCACCCCTCCCCTCTCAGTACACACCCTTCCATTATTACAACTCAACCTCCTTATCTAAACCCTACTCCTAATGCATCTATTTTTATTTCTTCTAGTGATAGTGATGATGATAATACTATTTCTGCTCCTAATGATTCTTCATCTAGTGATGAGTCTATTAATTCTAAGGGATTTCTTCTAGTGATAGTGATGATGATAATACTATTTCTGCTCCTAATGATTCTTCATCTAGTGATGAGTCTATTAATTCTAAGAGAACGTATTTAGATTAAAAATTTACTTTATGATTGTGATGATTACATAACTAGAATGGGTGGACTTAAAACTATGAGAATTAATTCTTGCAATTATGCTTTGATGTCTTCTATTATGAAAACGATTGATCCTAAATAATTTGAACAAGCTAACATACAACCTCATTGGAAAAAAGCTATGAAAGAAGAATATGATACTTTGATTTCTAATAACACTTGGAATTTGGTTAGTTTACCTCATGGTAAGAATTTGGTTTCATGCAAATGGTTATACAAAAAAAAATTGAATGTCAATAAAAAAATTAGTAAGTTTAAAGCTAGACTAGTTGCAAGAGGTTTTTATCAAATAGAAGGTTTAGATTATAATGAGACATTTGCTCCTGTTTCTAAAATGACTACTATTAAACTTGTTCTTGCTTTATATTCTAAAATGAATTGGCCTATCCACCAAATATATGTTAAAAGTGTCTTTTCTAAATGGTGACTTACATGAGGAAATTTATATGGCTCAACCTCATAGTTTTATTAAAGAATGTAATGAACATTTAGTTTTTTAATTAAAAAAGTCTATTTATGGATTAAAACAATCCACTAGGGAATGGTATACAAAAATCAATGCTTTCTTTATTTCTCAAGGTTTCATAAGAAGTAAAAATGATCCTAATATATACATTAAACATAGTGAAGATGACATTGTTATTATCATTTTATATGTAGATTTGATTCTTACTTCAAGTTCAAATTCTTTAATTTTTGATTTTAAGTTTCAACTTAATGAAAAATTTCCAATTATTGATTTTGGGATTTTACATTATTTCTTAGGAGTGAAAATTTGGCAACCCCTAAGGTTATTTTTCTATCTCAAAGTATATATGCTCACGATATTTTAGAAAAAATTTAAGATGAATGATGTTGTTCATGTTTCCATTCCATGTGAATTAGGAACTAAGTTGATGTTTGATATAAAAAATCCTTTAGTTGATGCTAATTTGTATAGACAACTAGTTGGAAGTTTAAAGTATCTAACTCTTACTAGACATGATATTGCTTATAGTGTAGGTTTAGTTTCTATATTTATGTCTAAACCTCAATAAACTCATTTCAAAGTTGCAAATTTTTTTTTAAGATATATTAAAAATAATATTGATGTCGGTTTATTTTATGATACAAATTTTGATTTTAATTTATAAGGATTTGCTAATTCAAATCTAGGAGGATATTTCAAAGATGGTCAATGTACTTGTGGATATTGTTTCTTTGTTGGTTCATGTGCCATTTCTTGGAAAAGTAAAAAGTAACATTCTATTTTCTCTATTTTCTACTGAAGCTAAATATAAAGGATGTACTAATGCCTCTAAAGAAGATTTATGGATTAGAAGATTTATTGAAGATTTGGGTCTACCTCAACAAGAGCCTACACCTTTGTATTGTGACAACCAAAGTGTCATTTCGTTGACAAAGAATTTTATTTTTCATGCAAGGACAAAGCATATTGCTGTACAACATCACTTCATGAGAGAACAAGTTGAAAAAAAACAAGTGTCACTCAACTATTGCAAGGGATAAGATCAAGTAGCAAATCTTTTGAGAAAGCCTCTTTCTAAAGAGAAGTTTCAATTTTACTGTAAAAATTTGGGGTTGATACCCATTGATGTAAACTACCCAAGTAAATATTAAGGGGTGTTAGACTATTTAATCTCTCCTTGGTTGTATTTATTTAATTTAGGATAAACCAAGGTATCCTACATGTATTTTTTCCTCTAGTACAAGCAGGAGGACATGTCATTTCTTTGTAATTCATTTGTTAAGAAAATAATTTATCCTCATTAAGAGGATGTTTCCACTTTGCACACACCTATTATGAAAGTGGCATTCATATATTTGTGAGTTACTTTGTAACTCCTCTCCTCATCTCTATTTAAGAGATGCTCCTCTCTCACATTTCAACATTAGGATGTTATTGTAAATGAGTCTCTCTCTCTCTCTCTCTCTCATAATTCAAAAGAGGTTTTTATTTTCTTTTTCCCTTTGAAAAATTCTTGTCTCCTTGTCTTGTCTCTTTTGATGATTGCTCCAAGTTTATACATTTCTCATGGTAATAATCTTCCCTTCAATTAACTCTCTTGGATTATTGTTCCTTTATTTTCTCTTGATTTTTTCCTTTCAGCTACCTTCTACTTTCTTCTACTACTTTACTTCTTTAGTTCTAATCTACGAAGCTACCTGCTCCTACTGTAAATAATGATTCATTATGTTTGAAATTTTATATCTTTTATTGATAAGACCAATCTCTTATCCTTATTGGGCACATAGTCACCCCTCCTCAAACCATCATGCACAACTTTGTGAGACAATATTTTATCCTTTAGATAAACTATCAATCATTCAATCCTATTACTGCAAGATGATCAAGTATACAACACACCAATCAGTCTAATTGATTTTAATTTATTTTTCAGAAAGCCAATCTGAAAAGAAACATAAGGACAACACTTTACAAATGCTTCTTGACATTTGAATAAGTGTGAAGGACATATAACCTCTTTGCACAAGTTTTAAAAATGGCAATTAATTCTTTGAATTAATAATCACAAAGGACAAATTTGATAAGAAAATAATTCTACACCACAATTGCAGAAACATAAACTAGGTCTTTATATTAATCTTCAAAATATGAGTACATTGTATAGGAGTACTTCTTCTTCTATTATATATCTCTTATTCTATTAAGTTATATTATGAATACCGTCTTAGTTTCTCCTTTATACAAAATAAGGAGAAGTGACAAGCTTCCGACCTTTTACAATTGCATATTTTCATAAATAATAATCTTAGATTATACTAAAACATAGTAAACTAAAACGTCAGAAAGATAACTAAAAATTATTTTGAAACATTATTCTTGGAATAAGGAAGAAATAATCCTAGGGTTTGGTTCATTGTGTTGATCATTTGCTAGTTTTCTCCTCTCCTTCGAGAATCCATTTCTTCTTCTTAGGTATTTTATTTTAAATACAATTCAAATAGTGGAGTAGAAGATTAACTTACTCATTTATCTCTTCTCTACAATGCCCAACTCCCTGTAACTTCTCACGATTTTTCCGCACTAGCTTTGGCTCGCACTTTTGCACTTCTTTGACACTCAATTGTACTTCTGATGTGATTAAACTGAATGCAAGCTTCTTTAATTTAATTGTGAAACTTTTAATTCTCTTCGAGCCTCTACATGTGTGCATTGTCTGTTCAGCAAGGTGACCATATTTTCTATTTAATATTGTTCATGTCATTTCACAAATGCACTTTATTCATTCTTGCAAAATGGTGACCTCTTCACCATTTCAGAAGTGTAAGTTAATACCCTTCAAAAAATAGCATTGAGTTCTCTATTCAACAACCTTTAATTTTGTCCTTTTTCAAAATGGCAGCGTGTTCACTATTTTTCACTTCTTACTTTTGTTCTTTGCAAAATAGCGATGGTTTTTCTATTTTGCAATCGTTATTTTTTTCTTTTGAGAAACAACGATATGTTTGTTATTTCACATTCCTTCTTTTAGGGCCCTACAAAATAACGAAATATTAACCATTTCACAACCTTTGTTTTTAGCTTCTACAAAAAAATGATTATAATATGAAAAAAGGTAAAAATTATTCAGAAGGATTATGAAGTATGGATCATGTGATAATATATAGGGATGGTCTTAGAATAAATATGCTTCAAAACATTTAGATAAGTGGGTAAAATCATTCTTTATAAGAAAATTCTTTAGCTCCAACCTTTGTGAAGGTATATGAAATAAAAATGCTTGGTGATGACTTATGATAGGTAATGGATAAAATGAAATTTTTGAAGACTCCAATAGTGGCTCTTTCTACGGATGGGGTATTCATTGAATAACTGCAATAATTCAAAAATATATCTGAAGGAAGTAGACCAACATAAGAAGAAAACACACAAAAAGGAACCTAAACATGGAAAGGTGGTAATATGGATTATGTAAATGTGATATGGAGGGTGAATCCTAATCTACTGTGCATGGAAAATATCTCCTTTTTCTAATAAAATAAGCTCTTCAAGAATTTTCCATGCACTGAAAATTCTTGTATTTCTTCTATTGTGTTTTATAAATAATATGAATTTTCTCCACCTTTCCCAATTATAACATACGCTCCAATCCACAAGCCTTCAAATTTCGCATTTTTTCCCTTTGTCTTGATTTACTGCATTCCACATGAGGACCCAATCTCCTTTGAAATTTTGGTCTTGAGATGTTTTGTCATACAAAGTTTTCATCTATTGCTGAATTCTGAGGTTTTTTTTCTTGGGCTTTCTTCTCATTTCATCTAGTTCTTCCAGTTGTATAAGTATGTCTTCCAAGGGATCCATAAATTCTATTTCTTCATCAACTATGAATTTATGTATCGAAAATAAATTTTCAAGTGGTAATCTTGCTTGTTTTCCATAAACTAACTCAAAAGGTGACTTCCCAGTAGATTTATTAGTAGTAATTCTGCCATTCCACACTGCGAAGTTTAACTTGGAGTCCCAAGATTTCTTATTCTTATAAAG
The DNA here is from genome assembly GCA_018584345.1 of Thuja plicata. Lineage (NCBI taxonomy): Eukaryota > Viridiplantae > Streptophyta > Pinopsida > Cupressales > Cupressaceae > Thuja > Thuja plicata. Next base: position 2,873,596 of record MU227639.1, read on the forward strand.
AATTCTCTTATTATTTTAAATATATTCTTATTACTGGATTCAACCTATCCATTTCCCTGGGGGTGATAGGGTGATGCATAAGAAATTGTTTTGTCATAAATCTCACAGAAAGAATTAAATTCCTTAGATCTAAAGCACATCCCGTTATCTTTTATAATCCTAGAAGGTGTCCCAAACCTAGTTAACAGGTTTTCCATCATAACTTTTATAACCACCTTGCTAGTTGTTTTCATAGTAGGGATAGTTTCCACCCAGTTCATAAATAATCAGTAGCTACCAAGATCCAACAGTGTCCCCCACTTGATCTTTCTATAATTTCACGTATAAAATCTATCCCTCATTGTTTAAATGGTTCATCTGCATGCATGGCTCTTAATGACAATGCCCCTTGATATTTCAGCTTGCCTGAAAATTTCTTACATGCTTCACATATCCTAACATAAGTATATGCATCATTGAAGACACAAGAACAATAATATATCCTACTTTGTGTATCCTATGAGCTGTGGTTTTAGTAGGAAAATATCCTCCACATACTCCACTATGAATCTCTTTCATTACTTCCTTTGATTGGTAATTGTCAAGGGAAAACAACAGTACTCCATCTATATTTTTCCAATACAAGTCTCTTTTTATTAGCACATATTTGGCTACCTACAATTTTAGTGACCTTTTTTTATTATCATTTAAGCCATCAAGACACTTTGTATGTTTCAAGTAATACACTATATTAGAGTACCAATGAACTCTTTCTATGTTGATAACAACATCTTTTAGTTCAGCATTATTTACTTGGTAAACCTCAAGATTTGATTCTACCATTAAAGTCACTAATACTTTCCCTCTCACAATCTTTGTGATCTGAATATCAATGTTGAACTCTTGTACCTGGTTTATCCATTTGCATCTTCTACCAGTGACTTCACATTGTCTGAATATATCTTTGACTGCTGCATTAGGCACACATGCTATAACTTCTTCCCCTACAAGATAGGGCATGAAAGACTTTACTTCTTTCACCAATGCATAAGCCTACTTTTCATTAATAGTATACTTTATTTCATCTTCTTATAATGCTTTCTTGAAAAATGCAATAGGTTGTTCATGACCTTTTTTTTTTTTTTGCATCATGACTACAACAATAGTATGATATGAAGAAAAAGAGAAGATATGAAATGGTTTGGAAAAGTGAGGAGATTTTAACACTAGAGCCTCCTTAATAGCTCTCTTAATAGCAATGAATGCATAAATACATTCAACATCCCAATCTAATTTAGCACTATTTTTCAACATTTTTGAAATAGGCTTGACTATCTCACCAAAGTTAGAGATGAATCTCCTTACAAAATTAATCCACCCAAAAATGACTGGATACCTTTTACTATTTTGGGGATGGGGGTTTTATCTATGGCTGCAACTCTTTTTGGATCAATTTTCACTCCTTCCTTGGTGATTATGTGTCCCAACAATTTTCCTTTAGTGACACCAAAATGACACTTCTTGGTGTTCAGTGAGATACCATACTCAAGTGCCTTTATGAATATTATATCCAAGTAATTAAAATGATTTTTTACCTTCTTAGAATATGCTGTGAGATCATCCTGATATACTACCATGATAGCATCAATCTACTCCTTAATTTCCACATCCATGACCCTCTGAAAAGTTGCCCCACTATTTGTCAACCCAAAGGGAATTCTAACATAGACATACGTACCCCCAAGGATTTGTAAATGTAGTTTTGTACCACTCTAACTCTTTCACTTTAACCTGGTTGTATCTAGAGAAACCATCCATCATTGATAACAACTCATTTCTAGTCTCTTTCTGCAACAATGCTGGGTAGTACATGATTGTCTTTCAATGGTGATATATATAATTTCCTGAAATCTACACAAAGTCTAATATCCCAATTCTTCTTTCTAAAAGGCACCAAGTTAGAGACCAAAGTAGAATGTCTAATGGGTTTGATAATTCCTCTATCTCTGAGTTTCATTAGTTCTTCTTGCATCTTAGGAGCTAAGGTAGGATTAATTAGTCTTTAGCTTTGCCTAAATGGTTTTGCATCAGGTTGCAGTGGTATCTCATGCTGGAACAAATCTTATCTATAAGCTTTCAAATCATCATATCAAAAATAAAATACATTACTGTACTTCCTCAACAATGCTATCAAATCTGACTTTATTTTTGGTGTGAGTTTTCTCCCAATGTACACATCCCTAGGTGCATTCTTAGTTCCTAGGTTTATTTTTTCAATACCTTCTTTAAAATGTACTGTCTTCATTTTTGCCTGGTCATCCTTTTCAAATGACCTCTCCAAAGATACTAATCCTCTAGGGATTTTATTTATTTATAGTTGCACCATTTCCTTTCTGAATAAAGTATATTTCCCATCTATATGCTCCACATATGCATTAAAGTCTATTTCTTATGAATCATATTGCTATTCACATCTCAAGAACTTTAATAAGTCATCATAATCTTCAAATAGTTTCCAACTACATATGTTATTAGGAACATAAAGCCTTATTTTGAATATAATTATTGATACATCATCTAATGTTGCTTCATTTTCCTTCAGAACTACATTTTCCAAGAAATTGGCCATAATATTTTTGGATCTGTCTACTCAACCAACTGAGAATGCATCAAATAATTCAATAGTATCCCATACCTCATTCCTATATTTTTTTAATCTTACATTCTTAGTAGTATACATAGATCTTATTTGGGAAATAATAAATTCAAAATCTCCATACATATTTATCAACTTAATCCCATGTTTACAAGCTAGTTTCATTCCCAATAATAAGGCCTCATACTCTGTCACATTATTGATGCAATCAAATGTCAAAAGAAAAGAGTATTTAGAAGTTTTTCCATCAGGAGATATGAATACCACTCTTTCACCATTCCCCTCTTTTCTACAAGCTCCATAAAAAAATTCTCTAACTAACCCCTATTTCTTCTCAGCACGGATTCTGATTGGCTCAATATTTTTCAACTTGGGTTTAGTATGTTATAATGTGAAATTGTCCATATCTGCATGATAGATCCTTGTCAGTTAAATAAGATCAATTTCTTCAATAATGCATGAATATCTTGGTTCTCTATTTATTTTGACTTCTTTTCCATTCAACGAGATAATGACATATGACAAGTCTAATTGTACATGCCCTCCAACCAATTTAGTCCATTGCCTTGAAAGTAACATGTAGTAGTTGGGAGAAACATCTACCACTATAATGTCAATTCTATATGTGATTTTTAGATATTTAAAAATCTTAAACTCAACATTCTTCATAACACTAACTACAAGAACTGATATTTCATCCATGGCATAACACTTTTCATATGTTGTGTCAGCACCCAATCCTAATTCTTTCATAACATCACAAGGCATAATATTTATGGCAGCCCCAAACTCTATCATATAATTTTTTACAAGTGTTAATTAGAAGTGTCATATAAAATGGATCAATCTGAGAAGGATTTTTAGTTAGTGTGGTACCAATATGCACTTCAGGCATTGACTCTTTTTCCTTTTTATTATTGACCCCATTTTGTTCCATAGGTACACTATTCAATAGTTTTATGACACTTTGCTTTTATTGTGGGAATTTCACCATTTCCAATATTGGAACTCACACCTTTTTATGAAACAAAGTACTTGTGATGTCAAAATTTGGTGTAGAAGCAATCCCTCCTGGCTTTATTAACTCAAATTTATAAATAGATTGATGACATAAAGTTTTTCCATTAGTATGTAATGAGAAAAAAAGTTGTTTAAACCACCGGTTACACTACACTGAAAGTCAGGTTTTTAGTTCAAACTAAAATTACTAAGAAAGGAGAAACCCAACGACATAGTTTTGTAGTGTAAATCGAAAGTGCAACCTGAAGATGATAAAGTAGAACTCGATAGGAGTAAACTGACAGTGGAACCCGACGAGAAGATTACAGTACAAACCAATAGAATAGATAAGAGAGGAACCCGACAGACAGTTCAACCAAGGAACACCGAAAGATAGTCAAACTAATTTCAGAGCAAACCGAGCATCAGTCACCGAAAGTCAGTTATATCCCAAGAAAAGTGGATCTAACTTCCATGTCAGACAAAACAACTATATTCTATTTATCGAGTCTTGATTTGTTTTAAAACCATTACTTAAGGGACAATCAAAATTATTGTAATTGTTTTAATCAGTCTAACTGATTAAAAACATGCAGACTAGGAGATCAAGGTCAAGTTGTAAACCTTTGATCATAGAGTTAGTTTTGTTATACGTGAAACTTAATTAGGTCAATATATCTTATAAATAGATGTTGTAATAATTTATTAAAAAAGGATGAGAGGATGATTGTAGCTAACAAGCACATCTATGGATCAGACTGAGAGTTTCAAGAAGCAAAATAACAAAAAATAAATTTGGTTATCAAGAACCAAGAAAAGAGGCTACTGAGAAATAGAGGTATTAATCAATCACATTAGGTGATACATTTATACATGTGATTTGTAATGGATCTGTAATCAACAATTGTTAGATTGCATACACTCAGGTCAATGAGTATTATTGTCTGCATTCTAACAAGTGTAGAAAATAGAAGAAATCCTTTCAAGAAAGGTGGATTTAACAATCCTATTGTAAATCTCTTATCCGAGTGCACACTAAATAGTGTTGCTAAAGCTCTTAATAGAGTAGAACTTAACAAGTCTCCACATAATACTCCTAACAGGGTAGATCATCAAAAATGATCAAATTGTAAGCCTTAACCGACCCCTTTCAAACCGCAGACAGTGAAGTTTTTGTGGGTGCCATCCCCACCACAGTTTTTACCTTCTAACAGGGGTTTTTTGCGTTACCACATCTTGTGTTTTGAGTCAATTAATTTCATGAATATTTCTATGAATGTTTACATGTTTGTTAAAGTTTAAAGAATTGATATATCTTACAAAAAGATAGTATAGAATCAATGGTTGGTTATACCATTGATTACACAATGGATAAAGGCTAAAAGATATAAAAGTTTTAGAGGTACTGATTCACCCCTCCCCTCTCAGTACTCACTTCCCATTATTTCCAACAATTGGTATCAGAGCTAGAACTCTTATTTGGAAAGATTAAAGAATTAAGAGAAAAGATCATACAATGGAGAAGTACAAACCTAACAAGAGTATTGAGAATCAGAAGCTAGAAATTCAAATCTTCTATGAGTAGCATAAAGAAGCTAGAATCAAGATGAGACAACTTTTAGATGAAAGAAAGATTATGGCATCTCGCTGTAATGAAATAAACTACCAAGAAGAAAAGATACCAGATCTATTTGAGTCTTCAGGATCTACCACAAGCAAAGCATCAGACACATCAGAAGAAAGTATCACAAGCTTAAATGAAATCAATCAACATCTGGATGGACAAGTGAAATCTCTGCAAATCGGTCAAGAGAAACAGATGGTAAGAATGATTGATGTCATGAACAATGCTAGACAAGCTGAGAAAGAGAGAACACTGGCTATTGATGACAAAAGGAAGATTACTAAAAAGCTACATGAGAAAGAGACAAAAATACAAATACTTGTAGAACATCACCATGATATTAAAAATTAGATTATTCTTATGAGTCAAGAGGCAAAAACAATGAATACAAAACTCATTGAAAGAATAGAAGCTATCAGTGAGGTAAGGGAAGAAAATGAAAAGCTGAAACAAGAAGTAAGAATTCAACATCAACATAATGAAATTATCAAGAGAGCTAAAGAAAGCAATAAAAGAATGGATGATTTTATTAATGGACAAAGGAGAGACAACAACAACACTAGACTAGGCTATACCAAGAATGGAGAATCACCCAACCAAGCTGATCCAAAGAATGTCTATGCAAATCCAAGACCAAGAAAGCTTACATGCAATCACTATGGAAAGAAAGGCCACACATCAAATGTATGTAGGAGAAAAATGAAAGGTATTCCTAAATATACATCTTCATTCATATGAATTTGTTATAAATGTAACAAGAAATGACATAAAGCATATGAATGCAAATCTGAGGTGAAACAACCTAAGAAGGAAACCTACTTTGACAAATACTATCCTACTTGCAAAATGCATGGGCACACAACTCTTGAATGATGAAAGAAGAAAAATAAAGCATGGAAGCCTAAAGGTCAAGAATCTTCCTATCAACCAAAAAGGGTCGGTAACCAATATGTATCGGATTACAATAAATGGACAAATTGCACAAAATGTAGAAGATTTGGTCACATAGCTGCAAACTGTATGAGACAATGGACAAGCAATCCTTGAGGTTGGACTAATCCCAGAATGGGATGTCTACACTGTTATAAAGTCGGTCATCTCAAGAAAGACTACAAAGATCGAATGATAGAGACCAACAACTTTGTAAATGGAAACACCATTGAAGACATCAGGAAGATGAGAAACAAAATGTGGAGGAAAGCTACAAACACTAATGAAGCTGGACCAAGCAATGCAATTGATGACACCTTATCCAAAGGATCTGGTGACATCACCACCCCCACCTAAGCAGAACAAGTAAGTATGGAACTACATTAAACCAAGTTATATTTTACGTCAGTTCCATTATACATAGTTGAAATGCTAAATTAGCATGATTATACATGCATTATGGTATTACTTGTTATGATTCTATGAAAACTATCCTGTTAGTCAATACATACCAAAATACATCGGTATACATACAAAGCTAATTTTCCTGCACTTACCAAGAATCATCGATCAACACATAAAGGCTAAAGTTGCTAGTGTAAACCGATATCCATTGGTAATCAAGTAAGTTGACAAAGTTATCTTCGTCAAACACCGAAACCCGTCGGTAAAATAAACAAGTTAAATGACTACCTGAAGCATCATGTCATCACCAAAAGAGAAGTTAGTGTACCACCTGACGACTCCGTATTCACACATCGAGGAGTGGTTGAGAATTTATGACTTGACTTAGGGAAAATTCTATAAATAGATGTCAGAAGGGTTTCATTCTTCACCAAGCAATTAGAGAGAAGTGACCATAGCAAAACCAAAGCACAAAAAATAGACGTCAGAAGGGTTTCATTCTTCACCAAGCAATTAGAGAGAAGTGACCATAGAGAAACCAAAGCACAAAGCAACAACATTGTAGAGAGAATCCAACCCAATTCAAAGCACTCCAAGTAGATCACTTATAGTTACAAAGGTTAAAGTAAGTACTAAGCATAAACTGAGAACTCTATTTATCATTTACGGGAAAGCCCTAATTTCAGAAACAATGGCAACTACATCAAGAACTGCTAAGCTGAAGAGTATTAAGAAGAACAAGATCAATCTTATCATGAACTAAACCTATGAGGAACCACATTATAAGCTATGTCCAGAGGTTGCCTCACAACCCGACAATGCTGGATCATTCTCAAGAATAATAGCTAGGGTTTTTCTTGTCGAAGACATGCGAGCATATATACATTGCAAAATAGCTGAGATTGGAGACCTGGAAGTTGAAGAAGATTTCAAGAAGCTATGCAACGATGATGGCACTATCAAGGAAGAATACAAACACATCGAATTAAAAGGGGTCACAAATTCCCTATGGTTCCAGAAGGAGTTCAAAACTGAATGGATTCAATTAGTACTAATTAGGATACATGATCGGAAGTTATGGCTGGATGAGCCTAAATCGATAACAAGAGATGTTATACATGCTGTCACCGGTTATCCAATAAATGATAAGGTAAAGGCATTAAAGCAACCGCCTAAAGATGAAAATGAGAAGAACACAAGAGGTAAATATAATGGATGAGGACTTAAGGTATCCACCATTACCGATGATGAACTAAAATTTGGAGAATTAAAATTAGCTTGGTTGTAAATAAGATTGATAGAAAGAAAGACAAGATGGTCGAGAACTTAAAATAAAAAGCTGCCGTTAATAGAAGAAGAAGCCAAAAAGACAGAAGAAATTGAGGGATAGTCACCCATCGGTGAAGCTGAGAAGGAAAGTGACTCAGAGTCTACAGAGTCAGATACATCATTAAGTCTACCGACTAAGAAGCCTAGGACTACAGCTCCAACAAGGACAAGGAGTCAAACAACAAAGGACATAAGTCCTTCACCAATAAAGAAAGGTCAAGTAAGGACCTATAAGAAGAAACCATAGAAACACAAAAGAGGGCCAACTAAAAGAAGAAAGTTACTGAGAACAAGGGAAGACATTGAGGACACCGAACATGATGAATCTATTCAAAAGGAAAATAATAATATTCCTGAAACAGTGGATGAAGTGTGTGCCTCAATTATCAAATCAGGTACAGTCAATGATAGAAAGATCAAGAAATGGCTAACATTGGATCCAACAGATCAAATAAGATTGAGGAGGCAATTATAAAAATGATGCGCATATTAAAAATATCCCAATACAACTGGTAGATAATATGCCAAAAGAACTTCAAGATAGATTATCGACAAGATGGACATTTGCCTTGCACTCTGAGAAAGATATTAGGGAAGGAGCCCTAGTATCTTTCATGCCTCCTAAATCTAAAATGGAGGAAATTAAATAGATGATGAAAATTCACTCTAAATGGTTCTCACCAAAGTTGAGAGCCTACCAAGTGCTTCAAGGACATCTACTGGACCTAGACAGAAAGAGTGAAGTTGAATGGAGAAAGATACTTGATATTCCTAAAAAGGATACAAGTCCTGAGCCACAAAGAGATCTTACCAAAAATCAATAGAACAAGGATAATCAGGCTACACAGAGTACCAAACATATAACTATCAATGATGAAGATGTTAGTACAGTAGAATTGGAAAAAGAAGAATTGGACATTATAGGCAAAAATAATATAGATGTTGCATATGAGACATGGCCAGACACTACTATGGACAATACTATTATTAACATCATCGATGATCCTTAAAATGAAATTAAGAAAGATGAAGATGTCACTGTTTTCAAGGACCAAACCGACAAACAAGGCACTACAATTGATGTTGCACAAGTTCACATATCAGGCCAGAAGCCATTATTGATTCAAGCAATCAATATAATCTCACAGAAGGAGAAGACCTCCGAGCCTGATGCAAGAACACCCCATGACAAGGGTAATGATGAGCAAAAAGATACATCTGAAGAAAAGGACACAACCGATGAGTAGAATGTCATCGATGGAGAAAAAAAAGATGGAGATACCACCGAGAAAGATGCACAAGTAAAAGATAAAGAAGAAGTGCAAAAATAGAAAGATGAGAAAGAAAAGATAGTTGATACCACGCCAAAGGAAACCAAGGGAAAAGCTATAGAAACATTGAAGGTTGATAAGGATACGTCCTCAGACAATCGATAGGAAAATAATGAGCAACTAGAGAAAGGTACACCTCAGAAGCCATCAAGTAGCACGTCAGGCCAAGTAGAAAAGCTAGCTATGGTCCTACATACAGTTGGATCACAAAAGAAAAAGAAGAAAACAAAGAAGAACAAGTTGGAAGTCACACTTGATGAGATAATTGAAATACTAAAATGTGACCCAACTACCTTAGATTTTGAATCTCTCCAAGAATATGGAGAAATCTGTTAAAGGAAAGCTTTGCAAGAAAAGCTTAATAAGCAGCACCGAGATTCATTGGTACTAGAGAACACAAGGGACATCTTAAGCCAGATAGTTCCAAACATAGATGTTGATCACAATGCCCCCATTCTAGATCAACTTTCCATCCTCACCAAAGCCATCAAAACACATAATTTAGATGCAAAAAAGGTAATTGAGGAGCGAGCATAATAGAAGTTTTAATACAAATTGACAGAAAACATCAGCCAAGAAGTGGCATAAAATAAGGTAAAGCTTTCAGAGTTATCAGATGAATTAGATCCAATCATTACTGAAGTTGTTTCCTTAATACAAAAGCTATGCACTTTAGAGAAATTTACTAAGGATAATAATGACAAGATTGCAAAGATTGAATATGATCTAACTGCAAGTGCACAAAGTCTAACCACAGATGGAAATGCAATAAAATTGGATTATGAGAAGATCATTGAGATCAAATGGTAAGGTAGGAACTTTGGGAAGGAGAGTCATAATTCATAGAGGAGGTTAATGAGATACAGTCTCTACTATTACCGAACCTCACACTTCTGCAAACACACCTAAGTTCAGCAAGGCAACTTATTGCCACCCCTGAGATGTCTGTAGCAAACAACATCTACGATATGCATGCACGAATGATATTAGAGCATATGGCTCTTGAAAATATAAAGGAGAAATGGCAGAAGATGATGGAGAACATGAAGAACCCACACTCTCATATTTTTGATAAACTATAGGTATACACCTTTTCCCTTACTATCAAAAAAGGGGGAAAATGAAATGATATGTACACAACATATAGTAATATGGGGAAAAGGATGTACAAAGGGAAAATGATAATATAACACAAAGGGAAAAGGAAGAGATAGTATAAATAAAAGTGTACATACACATATACTATACTATACCAGCATATGCATAGGGGGAGTCATGAAATGACAAAGGTAATATACAAGGTGTTCATACTGTAAACTTTGTTAGTATTTTGCACATATCATTTTTTGATACTAATGTCAAAGGAGGAGATTGACGACATAAAGTTTTGCCATTAGTATGCAATGAGAAATTTTTTTATTTAAACCATTGGTTACACTACACTGAAAGTCAGGTTTTCAGTTCAAACCAAAATTAATAAGAAAGGAGAAACTTGACTACACAGTTTTGTAGTGTAAACCAAAAGTGCAACCCGAAGATGATAAAGTGGAACCCGACGGGAGTAAACCGATAGTGGAACCTGATGAGCAAATTATAGTGCAACCTGAGAGAACAAACAAGAGAGGGACCTGATAGATAGTTCAACCAAGGAACACTGAAATATATTCAAACTGATTCTAGAGCAAACCGAGCATCAAACACCAAAATTCAGTTATATCCCGAGAAAAGTGGATCTGACTTCCACGTCAGATAAAAAACTATATTATATTTATAGAGTCTTGATTTGTTTTAAAACCATTACTTAAGGGACTAGCAACATTATTGTAATTATTTTAATCAGTCTAACTAGTTAAAAACATGCAGACTAGGAGATCAAGGTCAAGTTGTAAACCTTTGATCATAGTGTTAGTTTTGTTATACGTGAAACTTAATTAGGTCAATCTATCTTATAAATAGATGTTGTAATCAATCATTAAAAAAGATAAGAGGATGATTGTATCCAACTGACACATCTATGGATCAGCCTGAGAGTTTCAAGAAGTAGAACAACAAAAGATGAATTTGGTTATCAAGAACGAAGAATAGAGGCTACGGAGAAACAAAGGTATTAATCAATCACATTAGGTGATACATTTAAACATGTGATTTGTAATGGATATGTAATCAACAATTGTTAGATTGCATACACTCAGGTCAATGAGTATTTTTGTTTGCATTCTAACTGTTATCCAAAATTTGCTCATCTGGTAAATCTTTGGCTACAAGTGGATTAAATGTGGCTCCCACAAGGGTTGAGCCCACCCTGTGAGAAAGACCATAAATTTTATGGTCTTGGTTGTGTCCTCTGCTATCTTTTCAGCTCTCTATTTTTACCCTGTTCATGAAAAATAACCTAAGTATGCAAAAATCCTATGAATTTGGTATAACCCTAGTTGCTCGGCCATGCCTTTCTATTTTCTCATTACCTTTTTGGGCCCCTTAAGTTCCCTGAATTCCATGTGTGCATTTACATTTTCTTTTAATCTCATAGTCACACAATGGAAAAGGAATATTATGTATCATCTAGCGATAACGAGACTTGCTTCAGTCGCGTGGTTTTAATAGAAGGTGGAATATTCTCATATGATCAAGAAACTCATTAATGATTGTTGGATCATGTTTAATCAAAGGGCAGTCGCGTGATCTCATAAAGTAACTTAGAGTTAACAAAAGATCCATAGACCTCGTGACTCAACGTATTTTTCTAACCTATGGGTATAACTTATGTTTAGGCGGGGTCAGGTTAAAGCCTTTCGGTCGCTAGGTCTCATGATATAGCCAAAGTTAAGGATAAGATCTAGCAACTTGGAGACAAAAGGATTAACAATTCACTGTGGTTAGGGTTGACTCAAAACTGAGTTAGGTTTAAAGTCAACTCGTGGTAATCTCTATGCAGATTTGAGAAGATCTGAAGGCTGGTGTAAAGGCTTGATGCCCAGATGTAGTCTGTTTAACCTATGAGGCAATGCACCATGGTGCCACATGTTCCAAGCAGATGTACATTGTTGCTAAGTCTTGTGAAGACATCATGGTTAAGAAGAATAACAAGAGATTGTGCGACTACTTTGTTGCTAGGTCTCGTGACAAACTCACAGTTAACAGAAAGGTAAGGAGACTGTGAGACTACCTTGTCCCCAAGTCTCGGTAAGAAACTCAGGGTTAAAGGAAATATTTCAGCGACTCAGCGATATGAGAGATTCAGTTGAAAAAGTTAAAGGCAGGTCAAGTTCAGTTTTGGGGTAAAGTCAAAGTCTAAAAGGTAAAAATAAAGCAGTTCCTATTTGATCCAATGACCTGTGTAATAGCTTGATTACAAAATGATCAAAATCTATTGTTTAAGGCATAACACCAGGCTGCCACGTGTCTATGCAGTAAAGCTGGGTAAAATAAACGGATCAGAGATAGGATCTATGGTCACATTTTAAACATAAATAAAGGAATTTTCAGATCCATTGATGTAGATCTCATGCCAGATGTGACCATTGTCATGCAAATATTTAAAAATTCAAATATATGATCTCAGAGTTATGATAGAACTGACTTGCAGTGGAGGTAGATGGATCAACCAACTTCTCATAAGTATAGTTATGGCGATGGGAAGGATATTCAAAGCCATATCAGATCAAGTAGGATATTTTTGAAGAGCATTTATGAGCAAAATTGATAGTGTTAGGGTTTATGATTATTCTATTGCAGGTGTATTGTAACCCTAATCAAATTAGATTATCTCCTGAGCCTATGTTCTAGAAGAAGGATGTATATAATAGCTTTAGAAGTTGTTGGTAGGGGGATTTTTCTAGTTGAAAAAGTTACCTGAGGTATTCTTTCTACCCTCTAATTTTTGCAATTTGTAATCTTTCATTGGAATCCAGACTTTGTGGGAATTATCTGACATTTTTTCTGTCCTCTAATTTCCCTCTTTTTGTGTTTTATCTTAATGAATATGATACACTGGTTTATATCAGAGAAGTCTTAGATCCCAGACCCCTTTTATTTTTTAGCATCTTTGCATGCTATCGTTGATGATTTGATTTAGATAGTTTTGTGGATTTTGTTCATCCCTAACTATTTTGTCTCATTTGTGCATCCATTTGCTAAAGTGAACATTTGCTTGTAGGTCACAATCTGTATCTAAATTTCTTAAGAAAGATATTGTTTGTGAAATCTTTTCTTTCCTTAAATAGCCTCTTTCTATTTCTAACATCTCTGTGAAATACTTATGCAAGCTTGTTCAGAAATATTGTGTTCTATTATATCTAAGAGTCTTCATGCTGGTGTGTCCATTGTGTTGTCTTCATGTTACTTTTGGTGTATCACCTAGTAGGATAGTTTTCTTTTAGTTATTTCCTTTTTAGCATCTCCTTCTATCCCTTTTCCTTCAAGAGTTTACTTTCATGCATAAGAATTAAATTAAGGTGATTATCCAAGAAAAACCAGCCTAGAATCTGGAGGTTTCATTTCAGTTAGCAAAGGTCCCACAACCTAGAAATGATTCCCATGTTATACTAGATTATCAATACTATGAGAGCTTGACCTAGGGTGCAAAATTTAGTGTATAACAATTATGGCACACCTGGGGGGACCATAAAAGAAGTTTATTTTCAAGATTATTCTATCACCGATATAATGATTGCATAGTACATACCTAAAAGAGGTTTCATTTTGAAAGTATATCTGGCGACTCCATTGGTGAAGAATAGAAGATCCATCCTTGTTCAAATTTTATGAGAAAGGTCGAGACAAGAAGCTTAAAGCCTTTCGAGTTCTCGGAATTTTTTCCTGAAAAGAAGTTACTGCAGATCATCTCAAAGAACACCCCCTACAAGGAGGGTACAATCTACACCACCTGATACTTCAGAAAGGAGACCTTGGCCTTTTCACTATAGAAGGAGAGGGAGGTTTCTAACTAGAGAGATACAAGAAGATTTAGCTCCACCCCTCAATTCATATATAACTCGTGCAGTTGCTTCTCAGCAAACTACAACTCCTGCAATGGCTAGACAGTTTGCCTTTGCACCCTTCAACCAAGGAAGTCCTTTAAACTTTGCTCAACATCATGATGTGCCCTTAGTAACACTAAAGAGTCTACCTGATTTCATAGGTGAAGGACAAACAATAAATTCTGAACATATAAGAGATGTGACTACTATCTGTAGTATACACAATATAACTCAAGAAGATGTGGCTACTAAGTTGTTAGAAACCTCTTTCAAAGGTAAGGACTTAGAATGGTTCAGAACTCTTGTTGTTGGTTCTATTAATTCATGGGATGGATTAGGGGATGGATTAGGTTGATTAGCTAACAACCATAAGGAGAGATCCTCAAGAACAAATGATAGATTTCAATAATAGAATCCTCAAGACATGGAATAGAATAGCTATCTCAGTAAGTCCGTCAGCTAACCATGCTTTCCTGTACTTCTTGAAAAGTTTGGATTGTCAAATCTATGTCATGATCCAATCCATGGGAGGTACCTCATTGCCTCAAGATTTTGACATAGTTTTCAAGGCTAAAATTGTTTAATCCAGGTAGGCACGTTAGCCAGAAGGCCACCCATGCCTATTCAATAGTAGAATCAAGGTCCTAATCATCAGTATCAAAATCAAGGACAATCTTACCAGTAGAATAGGCCACCATATCAAGGAGGTTATCAGGGACAAAGGAAAAATTTTAATCAAAGGAAGTTCCAACCTTATAATTTGATGCCTCTTAACTCTGCAAATCTAGTTAAGGATGTGGTCCCAAGTCAAAATAATCTTGCTGCAGAGATGGAATGGTGTTATCCTTGTAATAATTCCCATAACTAGACAACATTCTTAAATGGAAGGGTACACCAAGCACTTATGGTGCATAATGCTTCAAATATACAATTAGAGGCCTCTTCTAGTGGGTCAATGCCCCAACAAGAAGTACATGGTGATGAGACTTCTCTCCCTGATTGGGAGGAACAATATTTCAATGGAGTTAATGGTGAATCCCCAATTGCTGCCAACACTAGGTCTAAAAGAAGAATTCAAGAAATGGAGCAAACAGAAGATAGGGCTAAGGATTCTACATTTGCAGAATCTTCACAACCATTTACTCCTATCATATTGAAGAAGGTCCCCATCATTCCAATCAAGGAAAATCAACTTTCCAAGGAGGTTGAGCCTATCATAGTAAGAGCACACCAAATAGAACACACAACAATGCCTTTCAACATTGTGGACAATATGAAGAAAGCAAATGTTACTATGTCTATGTGGGACTCTTTGGCTATTCTAGGGCAGCCTAAAATCTTGAAGAAGGCTATGGGTGAAGTGTCAAATCCTCAACCCACAAAAGATACAAAAAAGCTAGTGTTGGTCAACACTGATCAAGAAAAGGAGGCTCCAAGAAGCAACTCCAAAGCAAATACCGTTCAAGGTAGGAACTTAAAGCTACCTCCCTTCTATGTATCTTTAATTATTGGAAAATATTTAGTACATAATTTTATGGTAGATAGTGGAGCTACTAGCATTGTCATGCGCAAGAAAGTGGCTAACCAATTGGGACTGAAATATGAACCTTTCCAAAAGAGGATTACCCAGCTTGATGGTTCCTCAGTCAATACAATAGGTGTAGCTAAAGATACAAGCCCAATTCTTCATGCTAGCCCCAATTTCTCTATCCTACTTGACATATACATCATAGACCTCCCTACCTTATTTTCCATATGCTTATCAAGGGAGTTTACAACCAAGATATGAGGCTATCTTTCTTCTGAATGGTCTCACATGCTTTTCCATACAAGGTATGGAACTAAGGTTACTATCAAGTCTGAATCATTGGCAGCACACCATATAGAGCCTTATGTGTCCAATGTAATCAATACAAGCTACCTTGCACTTGACAATAATGACTTCCCAATCATCAGAGAAACAAACACTAAAATAGAAGGTATCCCATATGTCTATCTAGATGATTTAGAATCCGAGAGAGCTTCAGAAGCCCAAGCCAACATTATTTGGGATGCTAGTTTGGGAAACTATTTGTTACAAGAATATGAATCCATAGAGCCAAATCTTTTTAAAATAGATATTGAGTCATAGTGTTAGAAAAATCAAGTTTTGGAGCTATACTTTGATGGTGCTAGAAGAAGACATGGTTCTGGTGGTGGTGCTATGTTAATCTCTCCTAAGAGGGAGAAGTATTATACAACCTTTAGGTTTAGTTTATCTTGCACTAGAAATACTGCTGAATATGAGAGTCTGATGAATGGATTGGAATGGGCAAGACAGAGAGGGATCAAAGCGCTAAAAGTTCATGGTGACAGTGAGCTAGTTTTCAGCCAAGTAAGAGGGATAAGTGCAACTAAAAGTGATACAATGAGAGCATAAAGCATCAAGTTTGGGATGCAATTGAATATTTCCCTGCTTTCAATATTATTGTGATCCCTAGAAAGTTAAATTAGAATGCAGATAGATTAGCTGATGTTGGATCTCAGTACGATATACCTAATAACATTTCAAAAGAAGGAGACCAACAACATATCAAAGTAATTTTCAGACCTTCTATCCTTGATAATAATATTAATTGGCAAGTGTTTGACAATGATGAACAAATTCTTCAATTATTACTTAAGGAGGATGTTTTCTCAGAACATAACCAAGATAGAATAATGCAGAACTATCTTGATCAAGTGATACAACTCAGATCTAATATGATGCCCAAGGGTCTTGTCACCTTATAAGCTATCTTCAAAAAAGATGATCAAGTTAAGAATAGTAAAAATAGCCTGGTAGTCCAACAAGAACATTGAACTGAACTAGAGTTGGAGCCAGGTAAAAATATATAATTTGGGAAGGTAAATACTGATTCAGAAAAGCACGCCTATACTCAATTATTTCAAGAGTTCAGTGATATATTTGCATGGCAATATGAAGACCTCAAAGGTTTTAATCCAGACCTTGCTCAACATACCATTGAATTAGAACCAAATGCCAAACCAGTCAGACAAAAACAAAGGTCTGTCAACCCCAAGCTTGAACCACTCATGCATAAAGAAGTGCTAAAACTGATTGTAAGTGGAATTATTTACCCCATCAAGCATACTAGTTGGGTTTCCAACCTTGTTCCTATTAGGAAGAAGAATGGGGAACTTAGGCTATGTGTTGATTTCAGGGACCTTAATAGGGAATCCATAAAAGATCACCATCCTCTGCCATCTATGGAGCAGATCCTACAATGTGTCTTTGGATCTGAGAGATTTTCATTACTAGATGGCTATTCAGGCTACAATTAGATCCTGGTTCATGAAGAAGATCAATATAAGACTACATTTACAACCAAGTGGGGGACCATGGCTTATCAAAAGATGCCATTTGGTTTGTCTAATGCAGGTGCTACTTTTCAAAAGACAATGGATATGGCCTTTAAAAGCCTCATGTACAAGTTTGTACTGGTCTACTTAGATGATATAACTGTTTATTCTAGACATGAAGCAGACCATATCAAACACCTAAGGAAAATATTTGAAAGGTGTAGAGTGTAATTCCCCTCTGAGTGAGCCTCAACTCAAGGGAATATTTCTCAACAAAACATGCAGAACATTTTTTTTTCTTATTATTTATACATTGTATTGCATTAATATAAAATCTTGAGAAAGACTAATGCTAAGAAGAGCTACAACTATGTTAATCTTAAACACCAATCCAAACAATCTTACGATAACCTTTTAGAACAAGATAAGATACAAATAACTAATACCATTGCATACCTGAAGTTCACTTTCTTGTTCCTCCATCATGTTTTTTTTTCAATTCCTATATCTTCACACATGTCTCAAACTAGATGTAAGTCACAAGAGTTAGCAACATTAATTATGTGATCATAAATATAACCTTTCTCATATCTTTATTAGGAGGAATAAAAAATACCAATAGACAAACCCTAAGGGACTGGACCTAAGTCTCAGGGGCTCATCACTGATGGCCTTGCCTACATTCCCGCTCAGAGACATCGTAGTTTGACATATAATTTCAACAATAACATCACCATAGAAGGGGTATAATAGACAACATATGTTTATTATTATAGGTTAATTGAAATGATAGTAACTTAAGAACATCAAAATATTAGTTTGAAGGCTTGATATGACCAAGGATAAGGCAAGAATAACTATTAATTATGGTAAGTAAGGCTAATAGAAGATTATATTAACCATGACCATCATTAACAAACAATTGGTAACTAAAAGAATCAACCAAGGATAAAGACTTGACAAGTAAGTGATGCATCAATAAAACACCATGTGATTTACTCTAACATCATAATGTAATAGGTTCGATTCATAGAATCCTATGTTGTGATCTAGAGTTACTAAAGTACGATCTTTATAGATAAACAAAAAGAATAATCATTTCTACCAGTGATCATAATAATAGGGTACCCTAGCAATAGTGAAAGATTTGGTCATAAATAAGGAAAAAGACTTGGTATCTACAACATTTATCAATAAAATTATTTAGTAGACATGATATCCACTCAAGATGTCATACAACTTCTAACAAGCTTACTTGTAGTCATCACTATTTTAAAATTATCTATAATGATCATATACACAATCTTCGATAATAAGTGTAACCACATTAATCCTTGACATTACACAATCTAATAAATCTATTGATAATGTCCAACTAAGATAAATGGATTCTTCTTTCATATTTATTATCCTTCAAAATTATTAATTAAAAAATCATATTATGAGATTAATAGTTACTATCACTAAAACCACATATTAAATAAAGTACTAACATGTCCTATAATATCGATTACAATAGACTACGAAGAATTTACATGTGA
Organism: Thuja plicata; assembly: GCA_018584345.1. Taxonomy (NCBI): domain Eukaryota; kingdom Viridiplantae; phylum Streptophyta; class Pinopsida; order Cupressales; family Cupressaceae; genus Thuja; species Thuja plicata. The sequence continues at coordinate 2,892,711 of MU227639.1, forward strand.
TCCTTAATGTTCAAAGTTTAAATTTTTTTCTCAAGAAGTGATAATATATGGAAATTTTACAATAGAACAACATAATTATCCTACACGATAATTCAATCCCAAGTAATTTACAATCTATAATACAACCAAATTTTCAATCCCCTCTTTCTAATTTAAAATAAATCATTAAATAAATGTCATTTTAGATTTGGTATATCTATAATTGAAAATGTAGACAACTAGTGATGGTAATTTACTAAGACAAATTATTAACTAACCATTAACATGCTTTCCATAAATTTCCAATTAATCCAAGCCAAACTATTAACTGTATAATCATTTAACTATATGAATACATATCCTTGATCTGAAAAATATCCTTTATCTGAAATATATTCTATCCTGACATTGTCTACATTTATAGTCAAAGACTAAACTTTCAGCCCATACCAAAGTACCTAAAGGATTCCTCTATATGTCCATGCATAAAAACAAATAGATAAAAATGGGCAAAGACTAAGATCTTGACATAAAATCCACCTAAACACAACTCTCTCTAAATTAATTGAATTCTAAATTAGATTGCATCTACTTCACTCATGATATGGAGTTATTCTTTTTAGAAAAATAAATAAGCCCAACATGCATCTTGCTGATTACAATCAAAATTCTGAGTTTACAGCTCAAATCTAAAACTATTTTGACTATGATTCATTTCAGATTTTTGAACCTTTAAAATGTATATTCAACTCACACTTGTTAACGCTGATTTCTTTGGACAATTTATAGGTTTTCCATCATTAATTGGTCTTGATTTTAATATTTTCCAGATCTGATTTCAAATATTGTTTAATACCCTCTGTAAACTTGGTTTTATCAAATGTAATTTGCTTCCTATAGAAGTTGATTTTCCTTGCTATAAAAATCAGTTTTGAATAGGGTTTATCTATTTCACTTTATGGAATTATATTCAATTCATGTAAGAAGATTATTAAGAAGTGAACAACAATAGTTTATTAATAGTTATCACTGGATTTTGGTCATGCAAACTCTATTTTATTTTGGATCCTAAAAACCATAAGCGGATTGTGGCATCAACCATCTAGTTTATTAGATAATGGTAGCAGAAAATATACTAGATGAACTAAAATTTATAAGAGAAACATATTAAAACTTAAAATAGTGTTACCTTGAATTCCATGGAAGAAAACAAGCATATATATTTCTTGAAGAGACCCATCCTCTTCCATCTTTCTCCCCTCCCTTCTATTCAAGTGTCTACTTTATAATTACATTATTCCCCCTTTTTGAGCAGGAAAATGAGGAGAGACCACTCCTTATTATATTATCTCTGTATGCTCATCAGATCATAATCTTACCAGACTCACAATCTGTTCAAGTTGGTTTTCATAACTACTCTCCACCAACCATCCCAGCCCATTCCCCTGCTTCCGATCCTCCTTACTTCCCTTTTATATGAATAGAGGTGCCCCTTTGTAAGAAGGAAGAATTGGGTAACAGTGGTCAGCCACTTCACTTCGGTGATAAATATTAAGATATTTTAATCAATCGATCTTACCAAAGACACTAACTACTTATAAGATCTTTATTTATTAATTACTTGATCTATGAAAAAATCTAGTGATGTCCAAAATAGACTAATTTATACGAGTAATAATTCACACTTAAAAGTAAATCAATCCCTAATTACAACATGCTTGCAAATCTTTATATTTTATAATGGAACCAATAAGATAAAGAAAATCATGAAAGTTCAATATCATAAAGGTACCTAACTACTCTTTGCCACCTCTCTCTTAAGAAAATAAATAATGAGAGGAATAATACATAAAATGATCAAGGGTATTTAGATGATCAATAGTTTATCCACAAAATTAAACAAATCTAATGTATAAATCCCAAGATAAGTTCGCAAGACAAAATAACACATTTATGTTTAAGCATTATGAACAAAGATTAGTCTATTCATCATCAAATCATTTAAATTGATATAATTATTTATTCATTGTTCCACTTAACACATATAAAGTTACTATAAAAATTAATATACATTATATCTCAATATCTATGTATATAGGTACATATAATGTTATCTATACCAACACATACATACCTACCAATATATATACATATATAGTTATGGTATTAGAGAGAAATGACAATTTTGTAATGAGAAGATATATATGACTAAATAATTAGAATTTGAACTAATAATTTTACTAGAAGAGGTGGAGACCTCACTTACCAGAATAGTGACTTACAAAGTAGTGTTGGAGAGGCATTACATAGAGAATTTGGGATATCTCTTAATCCCAAGAAGTGTGTGTTTGCAGTCCATGAAGGGAAATTGTTAGGATATATAGTATCCAAGAAAGGAATCACACTAGACCCTAAAAGGATTGCAGCTATCTTAGAGCTACCCCTCCCACATCACAAAGAAAGATCTTCAATATTTCATAGGAATTATTAACTTTGGTAGGCATTTCTTGCCTAATATTGCAGATTTACTAAAGCCTTTGATAACTATGTTGAAGAAAACTTCAGCTTTTAGCTGGAGCAAAGAAGGGAAGGCTAATTTCCAAGCTATCAAAGAGGCCTTAACAGAAGCTCCTGCCCTATTAAACCCAAATTTTAGTAAGGATTTTATCCTTTATGCTTATGGAGGTTCTGATGCCATATCTGCAATATTGACTCAAGAAAATTCTGAAGGACTGGAGCAACCTATTGCTTTCTTTAGCAAAGGCTTAGAAGAATATGAACAGAGATATTATTTTGTGGAAAAACATGTACTTGCTGTGGTGAAGAGCCTAAAAAAGAAGACATCTATTGACTCACAACAAGGTACACTTAAAGGTCACTCATCCAAGTGTCAAAGAGTCTTGCTTTCTAAAGACCTAAATGAGAAAAGGGCTGGTTGGATTACTAAAGTGATGGAATATGACATTGATATCCAGACTACCAAGCTAGTCAAAGGAAGAGGTCTTTGTGAGCAATTGACAGGGGATGAGAGTCCAAAGAATTCAGAGCAAATGAATGCATCCTTAATCATAAATTCAACAGAAGAGCATGCTAAGGAAACATGTTGGTTGCCTAACATGATTCATTACCTAAAAATAGGGGAATTACCCATAGATCTAGATTCAACAAAAATAAGGTACTATAGATTGCAATCTATTCCCTTTGTGCTGATTGATGAAATTCTTTTTAGAAAGGATCACAATGGTGTCCTTTTGAGATGCATTGATTCAAAAAAGATAACATAGGTCCTATTTGAATTTCATGATGGACCTTCTGGAGGTCATTTCTCTCCAAGGACTACTTCTTATAAAATCATGAGGGCTGGATACTATTGTCCATCTATCTTCAAGGATAGTCATGATTATGTGAGAAAATGCATCAAATGTGCCATTTTTGCAAAAAAAGAAAGGCTTGCAGCCTTGCCCCTTCAGCCCATCAGAAAAGATAAACCTTTTATGAGATGGGGAATAGATTTTATTGGCATGATTAACCCTCCATCTAGTGCAGGCCATAAATGGATAATTACTGCTATAGATTATTTCACTAGATGGATAGAGGCAGTTGCATTGAAGGAAGCAAATGAGAGTGTTGTCCTAAGCTTTTATGATGATATTATTCATAGATTTGGTGTCCCTGACTCCATTATTTTAGACAATGCACTAGCTTTCACAGGCCTCAAAGTCTCAGAGTAGGCAATTAGACATGGTGTTTATTTGAACACAAGTTCAAACTACTACCCTTAGGGGAATGGTTTGGCAGAATCGACTAATAAGAACTTGATCAGGATAATCAAGAGGACATTACAAGACAACCAAAGAGATTGGCACACCAAATTGAAATTTTTCTTATGGTTAGACATAATTACCCCAAAGAAGATCATTGGGAATTATCCTTACATGTTAGTGTATGGAATAGAAGCTAAGTTGTCCATTTCAATTGAATTGCCAGCCCTGGACTTAGCTACTCAGTATGTCTTGTTTGAAGAAGGAGATCCTTTGTAAATTAGGTATGCTTAGATTATGGAGTTAGAAGAACATAGAGATAAATCCATGAAAGATATGGAATTCCATCAAATGCAAACAAATAAAAGTTTTGACGAAAAAGCCAAGGCTAGAAATTTAAAAAATGGGGATGTAGTCCTCAAAAGGGATGAGTTCAAGACCAAGCCTGAAAGACATACTAAATTTGATTCCTTCTAGGGGGGTCCATTCATCATCACTAAATGCAAGGAGCATAATTCTTTTAAGCTATCAACTCTTGGAGGAGAGCCCTTGCCCATTTTTGTAAATGAATTCCATTTGAAACCTTGTTTCAAGGTTTGTCCTTGTAATTATTATAAGTAGTTTCCCTATTTTATATTCTTTCTTTCTAGATTAATTCCCAACTTTCCATGAAGTTCTCATGCACAGTCAGTAGTTACTCCTCCTAGTTTCAATCTATTTTCAAGTTTCTATTTCTGATCAAGTGATAACTCCATGCCCAATGGATGCAAATGCTACTAGTTCTCAATGTCTAGTAGGCAGACATCCAACATAAATCACCAAAATGTTATCAAAAAATTCCCCATCTGGTAAATCTTTGGCTACAGGTGGAGAAAATGTGGCTCCCACAAGGGTTGAGCCCAGCCTATGAGAAAGACCATAAGTTTTCTGGTCTTGGTTGTGTCCTTTGCTATCTTTTCAACTCTCTGTTTTTACCTTGTTCATAAAAAATAACCTAAGTATGCAAAAACCCTATGAATTTGGTATAACCCTAGTTTCTCGGCTATGAATTTCTATTTTCTCATTACCTTTCAGGCCCCTTAAGTTCCCTAAATTCCATGTGTGAATTTATATTTGCTTTTGATCTCCTAGTCGCATAATGGAAAAGGAATATTTCATATCATCTAGCAATAAAGAGACTTGCTTCCGTCGCGTGGTCTCAATAGAAGGTAGAATATTCTCATATGATCAAGAAACTCAGCAATGATTGTTGGATCATGTTTGATCAAAGAGCAGTCATGTGATCTCACAAAGTAACTCAGAGTTAACAAAAGATCTGGAGACCTCACGACTCAACATATTTTTCTAACCTGTGGGTATAACTTATGTTTAGGCGGGGTCAAGTTAAAGCCTTTTGGTTGCTAGGTCTCATGATATAGCTAGAGTTAAGGATAAGATCTAGCAACTTGGATATAAAAGGATTAATAGTTCACCATGGTTAGGGTTGACTCAAAACTAAGTTAGGTTTGAAGTCAATGTGAGCTAATCTCCACGCAGATTTGAGAAGATCCAACGACTGGCATAAAGGATTGATGCCCATATGCAGTCTATTTAACCTATGAGGCAATGCGTCATGGTGCCACATGTTCCAAGTAGATTTACATTGTCACTAAGTTTCGTGAAGAGATCACGGTTAAGAAGAATGATAGGAGATTATGCATTTGATTTGTCGCTAGGTCTCATGAAAAACTCACAATTAACAAAAAGGTAAGGAGAATACGAGACTACCTTGTTGCCAAGTCTCGGTAAGAAACTCAGGTTTAAAGGAAATGTTTCAGCAACTTAGTGATATGAGAGATTCAGTTGAAAAAGTTAAAGACATGTTAGGTTGAGTTTTGGGTTAAAGTCAAAGTCTAAAAGGTAATAATCAAGCAGTTCTTGTTTGATCCAACGTTCTACGTAATGGCTTGATTACAAAATGCTCAAAATCTATTGTTCAAGGCATAACACCAGGCTGCCACATGTCTATGCAGTAAAGCTGGGTAAAAGAGATAGATCAGAGATAGGATCTACGGTCACATTTTAAACACAAATAAAAGCATTTTCAGAGCCATTGATGCAGATCTCACACCAACTATGAGTGTTTTCATGCAAATATTTAAAAATTCAAATATCTGATCTCAGAGTTATGACAAAACTGACTTGCAACGGAGGTAGATGGATCGACCGACTTCTCAGAAGCATAGTTATGGTGATGGGAAGGATATTCAAAGCCATATCAGATCGAGAAGGATATTTTTGAAGAGCATTTATGAACAGAATTGACAGTGTTAGGGTTTGTGATTATTCTATTGTAGGTGTATTGTAACCCTAATCGAATCATATTATCTCCTAAGCCTGCGTGCTAGAAGAAGGATGTATATAATAGTTTTAGAAGTTGTTGGTAGGGGGAGTTTTCTAGTTGAAAAATTTATCTGAGGCATTCTTTCTGCCCTCTAATTTTGGCAATTTGTAATCTTTCATTTGAATCCATACTTTGTGGGAATTATCTGTGACATTTTTTCTATCCTCTAATTTCCCTCTTTCTGTGTTTTCTCTTAATGAATATGGTACACTAGTTTATATCAAAGAAGTCTTAGATCCCACACCCCTTCTATTTTTCATCATCTTTGCATGCTATTGTAGATGATTTGATTTAGATAGTTTTGTGGATTTTGTTCATCCCTAACTATTTTGTCTCATTTCTATATCCATTTGCTGAAGTGAACATTTGCTTGCAGGTCACAATTTGTGTCTAAATTTCTTAGGAAAGCTATTGTTTGTGAAATCTTTTCTTTCCTTAAATAGCCTCTTTCTCTTTTTGACCTCTTTGTGAAATACTTATGCAAGCCTGTTCAGAAAGATTGTGTTCTATTATATCTAAGAGTCTTCATGCTGGTGTGGCCATTTTGTTGTCTTCATGTTACTTTCGGTGTATCACCTAGTAGGATAGTTTTATTTCAGTTATTTCCCTTTCAGCATCTCCTTCTACCCCTTTTCCTTAAAGAGTTTACTTTCATGCATAAGAAGCAAATTAAGGTGATTATCCAAGAGGAACCAGCATAGAACCTGGAGGTTTCATTTCAGTTAGCAAAGGTCCCACAACCTGGGAATGATTCCCATGTTATACTAGATTATCAAGACTACAAGAGCTTGACCTAGGGTGTAAAATTTAGTGTATAACACTAACAAGTGTAGAAAATAGAAGAAATCCTTTCAAGAAATGTGGATTTGACAATCCTATTGGAAATATCTTAACCGAGTGCACACTAAACAATGTTTCTAAAGATCTTAACAGAGTAGACCTTAACAAGTCTCCAGATAATACTCCTAATAGGATAGATTATTAGAAGTGATCAAATTGTAATCCTTAATCGACCCCTTCCAATCTGCAGATAGTGAAGTTTTTTTGGGTGCCATCCCCACTATATTTTTTACCTTCTAATAGGGGTTTTCTGCATTACCACATCTTGTGTTATGAGTCAATTACTTTCATGAATATTTCTCTGAATGTTTACATGTTTGTTAAAGTTTAAAGAATTGATATATCTTACACAAAGATAGTATATAATAGATGGTTGGTTATACAATTGATTACACAATGGATAAAGGTTAAAAGATTTAAAATTTTTAGAGGTACTGATTCACCCCTCCCCTCTTAGTACTCACTTCCCATTATTTCCAAGAATTTATAAATATTTCCAATCTTGAGTGGTTTGACATGTTTAGTACTATCATGTTTTACATTTGCATCTAGTGGTTTGATCATTGTTGTTGTATTCCCTTTTTATTTTTGATTATTTTATTTCACAAAAATTCCAGCAGACTTACCTTTCTCTACATTCACTGTCCTCCCTCCCAAATTATAGCTACTTCTAGCCTGGGCTATGAAAACAATAGTCAGATTTTTAATTTCTTCTTTAGTAGGTCTTCTTAGTCTAGGAACATTTTCTTCTCATGTTTCATGTAACAATGTTGATAGTATTTTCATGAGTTGACATTAATTTCACATCCCTCCTCTGATTAATCATAGTCATCAACACCCCCAAATGGTTTCATTGAAACTATGTTGATAGTTTGATCAAGGTCAGGCTTGTTTCAAACCTTTGAATCTAGATTAAATTAAATCAAATCCAACCTTGAGGCCCTACCCTCATATCCAAAAAATCAAATCAAATCAAAATCCTTGAGGCCATGCCCTTTTAAATTAAATAAAAGTCCAAACTTTCTCTAATTCCTAAGCTCATATTTCATCCATCCTCAAATATTTCACTTCACCCAGTCTTAATCTAGGTCTTCATTCACATAATCTTCTAATTCAAATCCAAAACCCCTCATCCAACCATCATGAATATGGATTGGTTTTACAAAATGGTTGAGGACTTTAAAATGCAAAACCCTAGTCCTCAAACCATACCTCCAATCCAATCCACCTACCAAATCAATCTTCAACACATCATATCCAATCCCAATTCATCTACCATTTCTTATCCTTTCTCTACCTTTGACAAGGGAAATCCATAAAACATGATTCTCTCCATAGTCACCTTGCCCAAGAGATTCAAGAACTCCAAAACATGGTCCTTAGCTTACAAAATGGGGGTCAAAAGATTTTTTTTTTCCTTTGAAGACATATGTCTTTCCCCATTTGTCAAAAATCATATTTCTCATCTCCCATTTAATCCCAATCCTACACCTAATCCCCCACATTTTGAGCTTCATGTCCAAAATCATAATACTTATCCTCCACATAATCCTAATTCTCCAAAACCTACATCACCCACATCCCACAATAACCTTTGCATTAATTGGATCCAAGGGATAACAAAGCATCATAAATACCCTAATAAATTTTTGCAATCCCCTCAAGTCATGAACCCAGCACCATCCCATCCAAATCAATACATACCTCAATCTCCTAAGCCCATGAGTCTTCCATGCCTCCATCCACCCAAGTTGAAGATTCCACCTCCTTCACCACATAACCCTCACAAGTCCAAACATGTAAGGACCTTGTTCCAAAGCATGCTAATATGGATTCCTTTATCTCCTCTAGATCTAAACATCCCTCTAGCTTATGACACCTTTCCATATGAATATCTCAGCCTTCCATATCAAGATCCACTTATCATCCTTAACCCATCTCATGATCCCATTCATAATCAATATCAATACATCCCTTTCATTCCATCCATTAATGATTTACCTCCATGTCAAGTGGTAATCTCCACTTGCTCTCCACTTCATGAATATATTCCTTATATCCAATCCACTAACCCCCCTTCATGTCAAGATCAAATACCATCATCTCATGATTCCATCCCCTCCACTTGATTGCATGATCCACTACCATCTCAAGATCCACTAATTCCCCAAAGTAAAGATCAAAGTACCCCTTCAAATCCATGTCATAATCCCAATCCATCTCAAGATCCTATTATCCCTTCTAATCCACCTTATGAGCCTAATCGTCTACATGATCCCAATCCTCCAAAAAATCCCATCATACCTATCCAATCCATCCATAAACCTCATTCATCTACGATTTTTTCCTCCACCTCTATCCAACATGGTTTCCTTCAAGAGCCTATCATTCCTTCCACCTCTCCTCTCCATTCACATAGAATCACATCTTTTTTTCAATATAATAAGTATCCCATGGAAAAAATCATTTCATAAGATGTTGGTAAACCTTCCACCACTTCCAAATCCAAAATACATCCATCTAAACTCAAATTTTCCCATCCCTAATCATCTAAATCCATTTTAGGCCCTTATGTACACAAATCCATCCCTTCCTCATCCACATCCATCTTGGGCCCTTATGTTCATAACCCCATCCCTTCCTTATCCACATCCATTTTGGGACCTTATGTCCTAAAAAAAAATCCTTCATGCCTTCCATCCATTTTGGGTCCCTATATACCTTCATCCACCATATCCAAGTCCACCACTCCTGATAATCCTTAAAGGATCATAATTTTTCATTATTATACAAGGAAATAGTTTTTGGAGCGTCAGTTACATGATCACCAGGTGACAATATTCAGACAATCACAGAGGTCACTGAAACAAACAAGAGCAGAGGTCACCAAAAGAGTCAAGAGAAGAGGTCACCAAAAATATATTAGCATAGTGATCACCAAAATTAGTGAACACCAATAGCACTATCATAGATAGAAAGTTCATAGAGTAACCCGAGAACACATACTACAAAGCATACCAAGCACCAGTCTACCGAGAGACAATTTTATTCCTGAGAAAAGTGGATCTGAGATACACGTCAGCTAAAAGCACTTTAGTTTTAAATTAGCTTTATTCTTAGCTGTAAAACCATTTCTTGAGGATCAAGTAAAGCATAAGTAATAGTTTTAATCACTTTAACTGATTGTAAACATGCAAACTAGGAGATCAAGGTCAAGTTGTAAACCTTTGATCATAGAGTTTTTTGTAGAGTGTGAAACCTAATTAGGTCAAAAACTTTGTATATATAGATCTATAATCAATCAAGAAAACCTGTATTATAGCCACACAAAGACATATATGGATCAGACAAAGAGTTTCATGTAGAAGGAAAAAAAAAGAAGAATTTATTTATGAAGAACTAGATACTAGGATACCAAGCATAACTGAGGTATTATACATCACTATAGGTGATACATACATTTTGTGAACTTAAAGGATCTGTAATTAGAAATTCAAGATTTCATACTATTAGGTCATAAGTATTTTTGACTACTCTCTAACAATTGTAGTAAATAGAAGAAATCCTTTAAGAATGTGAACTTAACAGTCTTAATGTAAATCTCTTAACCGAGTGCACACTTAACATTGTTGTTAAAATCTCTTAGCCAAGTAGAATTAATAAGTCTAACATGTTACTCTTAACATGGTAAGATCATCATAGGTGATCAAAACTTGTAGCCTTAACCAACACCTTCCATTCTATAGATAGTGAAGCTTTGTGGGTTTCATCCCCACCGCATTTTTTACCTTCTAACAGGGGTTTTCTACATTACCAATTCTTGTGTCATGTGTTAACAAGTTTCATGAATGTTTTTATTATATTACATGCATCAGGTAGAAAATAAATATGGTTGGTAATGCAAGTAAAAGATTACTAAGGTTAAAGTGATAAAATTTTTAAGGGTACTGATTCACCCCTCCCCTCTCAGTACACACCATTCCATTATTTCAACAATTGGTATCAGAGCTAGATCTCTTATTTGGAAAAGTTTAAATCACTTGAGACAAAAGATCATACAATGAAAAGGTATAATCTTGATAAGGATATTGAGAATCAAAAGTTAAAGATATAGATTTTCTTTGAGAAATACAAAGAAGAAAGAATCAAGATGAGAGAGTTATTGGATTAAAGAAAAGTTATGGCATCTCGCTACAATGAAATTGACTATCACAAAGAAGAGATACTTGATTTATTTGATTCATCAGGAACTACATATGGTAATACATTTGACACATGTGAAGGAAGCATTACAAGCTTAAATGAAATCAATAAACATCTGACTGAACAAGTGAAGGTACTTCAAATCGGTCAAGAGACACAGATGGTAAGAATGATTGATGTTATGAATAATGATAGACAAGTTGAACAAGAAAGAACATTAGCTATTGATGACATGAGGAAGATCACTGAAAAGATGCAAGAGAAAGAAACTGAGATACATAGACTAACTGAACATCACCATGAGATCGCCAATCAAATAGTTCTTATGAGTCATGAGGCCAATCGAGTGAACATAGAACTTAATGGGAAATTGGAAGCTATTGGTGAACTAAGAGAAGAAAATGAGAAACAAAAGCATGAATTAAGGATTCATAAAGCTAAATAAATGTCATGGATTAAGGATCAAGAAAGCTAAATAAATGTCATGCCCAAAGCTAGGGCAAAACACACGTACAATTTTTTATTTTTTATTTTTATACGCAAGTGCAAACCTCTAATAGGGATGTTTTTGGGGTAATGTGTTATCACGGTAAGGGTTGTATTCAAATTGCAAGGTATGTGCATAATTTGAATTAGGGGTACATCACCTATAGATGCAAATTAGAGCATCAACTAGTCATACAGTTTATGAGGATAGCTGGGACTGGTTGGTTTAACTCTAGTTCCAAGTTTTAATCTACGTACAATATCGTGATGTCATTCTATTGTTAAGAGTCATATGTTGAAATGGATTTTTTGGGTAATCACTTAATCTCTAACCTTAGTTACAACTTATTCATTAAATTCTAGTCCCAATTTACATTCGACTATTAACCACTAGATTAAAATTCACTAATCAAAACCTAATCTAACCCTTATCCTCCTAACAACAATTAAACTCTGCTATACAATTTTCCATAAAACTATAGTCTTTAAATTTCTTAATAAAATATTAAATTGATCTCAATTAAAAAATTTACATTGACCTCTAACCTTACAAAATGCATAGGCAACATACTTTAATTAATCGACATTAACATCTATCTAAATATCCCACATAGAAACTACATCTGTAAATCAATAATAACTATACAATAAATAAACTTTATCTAAATAGAATTACATGATTTTAATAACAATAAAGAATTAACTCCGTAACCTATTAGCAAACACACACAAACACACACATATATACATATATATATATATATATATATATATATATATATATATATATATATATATTTCACACANATATATATATATATATATATATATATATATATATATATATATATATATATATATATTTCACACATCGACTAAGGTTTTCAAACTAGTAATTAGTTAACACAATTTAAATGAAAACACCTCTATTAGGTGGGACCACTTAATTTAAATAACATAAATGCAAAATTAAACCTATTCACTACTCAATCTATTTACATATAAAAATCCTTTTAAACAATGTCCACAATGAAGAGAATATAATATCATTTAAATAAAATGTGCATTACTAAACTAAATTAATTATGTTATAAACTCTGCTAATGATAATTAAACTACATAAAACAACTATGCTAAACCTACCTATCAATTAGCATCCTATCACCTATCACCTATCACCTATCACCTACCATACATGACTAGCTAGAATCCTAAAAAAAGGTTCACCTCATATCCCAAGTGGGTGGGGAGAGAATGAGTACCTAAATCCCTACTCCCAAGGTGTGAATTTGCATAGGGAAAGGAGGTTCTTATCCCAAAACTCACGCATGGTAAAGGTTTGGTGGGGACCACAACAATTACAAAAGGGTAAAGTCAACATCTAGTTTGAATTTCACACGGGGAGGTGTATATAAGAGTAAAAGCAAGTAGGTGGAGGGGTGTGCAAAATTCCAAGGATGGGATAAGACTTATATTAAATCCCCCCCCCTTTTTTTTTCACCTCCCAACCAAGGAATGCACCAATAAACATAATGTCAAATCATCCTGCAACAAAGGGAAGGGAAAACAGTTTTAGTATTATATTTTTTTGAAATGAAAAATGAGTCACTCCAAAATTATGCATGGAAAGGAAGGAGTAAGGTGAAGGATTAAGGTGGGACCCACGAGGATGGGTGGGAGAGAGTCTGCCTCCTCAATAAAGGTTAAACATAGTATTAAGAGGGCAATTAAGGGGTATGATTAAGGGGATAATAAAGGTGAGTTAGGAATGGGATCTAAAGTGGAATATTCTCTATGTAAGGGGAGGGAATTAAATCCCTCCCCATACATTTTCTAGAGAGCTAGAAAATGATATGGTAAGTTTGTTTGCAATATTTTTTTTTGAAAGCTTCATGCAATTTGTTTGTTATATATATATTTTTTAAAACTTAGGCAATTAGAATTTTGATCACTAATATTAGGAGATTGTTTGTTCATTATTATATCAATTTCTATAAATCACTATATTTAGTAAGTTAATCACTTCTTTTCAAGGGTTGGAAATGCAATGATTTTGAGAATGAAATATTGGACTAATTAAGCTAAATTTTTAGAATTACAAGGGAACATGAAGTATTCTTAACTTGGAAATTTTAAATTACATGCCATCAAATCATTACAACAAGAATGAGAACTTTAAACAATCTGTTCAACAAGCTTACAAATGAACTTTACAACAACATAAGGTGTTTCCACACAATCACACCAAAGAGTGAACTTCTTGAAAGCTTCATCCACATGAGTCTTGACATCAATATCTGCAATGAAAGAGGGAGAACCATGGGATGCTTACCTCCCAACCTAGGTCTCTATTAGACCACCCTCGAGCTTGGAGAACCAAGGCTAAATGGGTATGCTTCAAAAAAAATTCTCACAACAATACACATATGCATGAACAACAATTAACTCCCTCCCAAGGATACACAATGAGTTTTACAAGCTCATTGAAAGAGGGTGGAGGTGGGCTTTTCCAAGGAGAAGAATTCCATTGCATCCAGATTTTCTCAACATGAGTATTTCATTGCCTCTTCAAGGCTACATTATCAAACCTCCATACACATACTTTACTTATCAACATCCTCAAGATGAAAGGATACAAATGGCTTCATGGAGCCCATACACCATGAATTTATCCCTCTTCTCCAAGAGAAGAGACTCTCACCACAATGGAGAGCCCAACTAACCCCTTCACCCAAGGCCACTTCTTCCCTTCCCAAAGGGTGAGTAGTGCCTTAAACACCCATGAACAATACTCCCAAATCCAAAAGAGCAAAAGATGAAACAAAACTCAAATGCATCCCAAACCCAACACATAACATCAACTTTTACATTCAACAACACATTACAAGATTACATAAAAGAATCCATACAAGGTTTACATATTCATGTAACAATATCATGCAAGCTCAAGAGAAAAATAATTCTTCCATGGCAAGAAATCCACCAACCTTAGTCCAAGAAAATGGCAATAGTGTGGTTGAGAAGAGCCCTTATCCTTTTTCCTTCCTTTCTCCAAACCTAATTGTCTCCAAAATTGGAGAGTGGGTGAACACTCACTAAGTTTCTCCAAATCCTCTAAAAAGGCCCCTAAAGTGTACTCAAGACTTAGCAATTAATGAGACATGCCCTCTAGTCCT
>MU227639.1:2908206-2929053 GCA_018584345.1 Thuja plicata
TATATATATATATTTTCAATTTATAATTAGCAACATCAATCAATAGCAAGATTAAATTCCTAATTGCAATTTCCATACAGAAATGTTTAAAACATACAGATCCCATATTCATCATGACATAACATCCATAAAATAATCAAGTCTAATCATGATTCGATCTTCTCATCAGTTCACTTATCTAAACATATATAATCAAAACAACCATCTGATCTAGGTCTAATCCATATCAAAATGTAATCCACACAATATAATCATCATCATAACATAATATCTCGAGTCTCTGTCTGGATAATCAAAAAGTGTATCAATGTATCAAAACATAAAGTATCAAAGTGTGATCGAGCAGTAAGGCTGTGATGGGTTGGGGTGAGGCCTCACAAGAAAGTACAAAAAGAATGGATGAATTTCTGAATGGAAAAAGAAGACTCAACAACAATACCAGTTTAGGGTATAACAAGCATGGAGAATCATCAAACCAATCTGATCAAAGGAATGTCTACACAAATCCAAGAGAAAAGAAGCAATCATGCAATCACTGTGGAAAACTAGGCCACACATTAAATGTTTGCAGGAGCAAAGCTAAAGGTATTCCCAAATCCACTTCTACATTCATAGGTAATTGTTATAACTGTAACAAGAATGGACACAAAGCACATGAATGCATTTCTAAGGTGAAAAAACCAAAGAAGGAATCCTACATGGAAAAATATTTTTCTACTTGAAAAATGCATGGCCACACATCTCTTGAAAGCAGGAAAAATAAAAAGAAAGTATGGAAAACTAAAGAGCAAGAAAATGCTTATAAACCAAGAAGAGTCGGTAACTCATATGTTTGGGATTAAAACACATGGGTAAATTTCACAACATGTGGTAGATAAGGACACATAGCTGCAAACTACATGAGGAAATGGATAAGAGGATTGAGGAATTGGACTAACTCCAGAATGACATGCTTACACTGTCATAGGGTCAGTCACCTAAGTAAGGATTGTAGAGACCGAGTGACAGAGACAAGCACTTTTACAAATGGAAATACCATTGAGGACATTAGGAGAATGAGAAATAAAATGTTAAGGAAAACTTCAAACAATGATAATGCTGGATCGAGAACTACAGTTGGTGACATCTCATCTAATGGATTAGGTGATTCCACCACCCTCACCTAAGAAATACAAGTATGGAACTGCATTGTACAAAGCTATACTTTACATCAGTTCCAATATTCATTGATAATATGCCAAATTAGGATGAATGGAGATGCACTATGGTATTACTTGTTATGATTTTGTGAATTGATTCTCGTTGGTCAACACATACCGAGCATCATTGGTATAGATATTAAAAAAAACCAAGTTGTCAATATAAACTGAGTATTGTTGGTAAACATGTGAAAGACAATAAAGTATTCACTACATACCGAGCACTGTTGGTGAAAATGTGAAAAGTACAAATAATTTGTCACTTACCTTGAGCGTTGCATACTCATCGAGGATGAATACTTTGGTATGATACCTGAGTGTCATTGTTTCATCGACCAAGTGGTAGATGAAGCATTAAATGCACCACTTAGGTTATATTCTATAAATAGGGCAAAAAAGAGCTCATTCATTCACCAAATGAAAAAGAGAAAATAGAAGAGAAAAGACAAGAGATTAAGAGATACAAGATTGCAGAATGATTTACAATAGATTCAAAGGATACTCCGACAGAGTCTGAGCATCAACAGTGAAGATTAAGTGTGTATCTAGACTCACCAAGCACACAGTTCATTTACGAAGAAGTCCTAATTTCACTAAAAATAGAAACCACATAACAGGTCTCAAAGATCAAGAATACAAAGGAAAAGAGGATCAACCTGATAAAGAACAGAACATGTGAGGATCCTAACTATAAGTTTTTCTCTGAGGTTGCTTCAGAACCCAACGACATGGGAGCATTCTCGAGCATCCCTCCCAGGGTTTTGCTAGTTGAATATTTCTATGCATACATCCACTCCAATGTTGTAGAGATCAGAGATCTTGAGATTCAGGAAGCTTACCAAAAGCTATGCCAGGATGAAAACCTTAAAGATGAACACAAGAACATTGAGTTGAAAGGGTTAACAAATTCCCTACTATTCCTGAAAGAGTTCAAGACCGAATGGATACACATTGTACTTAGATGGGTACATGATATAAAAATGTGGTTAGATGAACCACAACTGATCACAAAGGATGTGATTCACGCTGTAACAGGTTATCCCATAACCGAGAAGGCTAAAGCCTTAAAACATCCTTCTTGCCCTAAGATTGAAAAACTAACTAAGGAAAAATGGGACGTAAGAGGATTGAAACTCAATACAATCACCGAACCAAGATGAAATTTGATGCATGTGTGATTGGGTATAAGATATTCCAAGCTAGAAGAATGAACAACATAGCATGTGGAGCACTTGACATTGCTTATAAGATTGTGAAGAAGGGACTTCAACTGGACTTATCTGAGCTTCTACTAAAGAAACTAGAAGAGAATATGAAGACAATTACGTTAGCCAGATCTAATTCATGTAAGTTTAGTTCCCCCCTTATGTGCACATTCTTCTATTTTTAGAATTTCTTCCCTTCTGTTGGTAATGTCACTTGGGACACAACCCGACCAATAACTGCACAAATTAGTGAACCTATTAAGTAACTAGGGGACAAATTCACATCTATAATGGATGCATACTTCATCACTTTCAAGGATAGAATGCAGAAGAGAATGAGAATCTCTGCACAAATTTTTGAAACATACAAAGATGACATATGTTTTATAGTGGACACTAAAACCACTCTAATCAAAGGAGTTGTATAGAAGACAACATGGTTACCGCTATTGGACTATAAGATCAACATTGATCAGGCTAAAAATGCTATTGAAGCCTTAATAAATGAACCAGTGGAAAAATCATTGAGAATATTTGGCACATATAAGGAATCCAAGTCTAGAATCAAGTTTGGCTTAGTAGTGAAGAAGATAGACCGAAAGAAGACTAAAATAATAAACACTCTTCAAAAGAAACTATCAGTAAATGAAGAAGACTTAGAAAAAATAGAGGATGTCACTAAGGGATAGTCACCTATTGGTGAAGGTGAAGAGTTGAGTGACTTTGATTATGCTGAAGCACCACCAGCCAAGAAAGAAAAGGTTACAAATATAACAGTTGCATCAAGAACAAGGAGTAAGACTACAAAAGAAGTAGACTCACCACTAGTAAAGAAAGGTACTATGAGGAATTATCAGAAAAGAAAGCCTCAAACTAGGAAATCATCACCGAGGAAAAGAAGGAAATATATAAGAGGAAAAAAAGACAAGGATGATACTACCAAGGATAAAAGAGAACAAAGGATTGAAGCAAAAAATGCCAAGATACCTAAAACAATTGATGAAGTTTCAGAATCAATCATAAATACAGATAGATTATTACATCACAAGATTAGACAATGACTAACCTTGTCTCCTGAGAATCAGAGTAAGATAAAAGAGGCCATAATTAAGGAAATAGTTGCATACAAGTATGTGCATATACAATTCAATAAGAATATTCTATAAGAAATTAGTGACAAAATATCAACAAGATGGACATATGCCTTGCACACAAAGAAACAACTAAGGGAAAGATCCCAAGTTACTTTCATGCCACCCAAGTCAACAGTTGAAGAAATTGATTCAACAACGAAGGAGCATGAAAATAAATTTTCTACAAAGATGAGAGCATATAAAGTACTACAGGACATATTAGAAGACATTGACAAAGAAAGCAATGAGATTTGGAATGAAATATTCAATCCACCTGAGAAGATATTAGCTCTAACTAAGAGACCTCACAATGAGGAGAAAGAGGCCACACTAAGCCCAAAGAATATCTTCATAAATGACATCGAGGATGTCAATCCAATTGATTTGAAAACAAAGGTGAGTAAGGCCATGGATGATGCACCTCAGATATTAAAATTATTAGGGGAAACACTAGACATAACGGTAAAAGATATAAATCTTATTGATTCTTATGATGATCTCAAGAATGATGAAGATGTAAGTATTTCCACTGAGCCAACAAAGGAAAAGGATACGATAGATGTCACATAGGAAAATGTACCAGGTCACATGCCTTTATTGATACAAGCTATCAATATAATTATTGAAGAGAAGGAAAAGACACCTGATCCTGATGCAAACATACTAGAAGAAAAAGGTGATGACCATGGGGAGTAGAAAGATACAAATTAAGAGAAAAAATAAACAAGTGGAGAGGATAAACAGAGTGATGCTACTACCAAGGAAACCAAAGAGGTAAACAAGGCTGCAGATAAAGATAAGGTTGATGTAGAGACATCTACAACCAACCAACATGTCAATACTGAGAAGAATACCAAAGGCACCACACCTTCCACACATTCACCAAAATCAAAAGAGACAACAAATGAACTTGCTATGGTACTTCATTCCCCTTCTTCCAACACTATACCGAAGAAGAAGAAGAAGACAAAAGCACCGGTCATACTTCATGAAATAATAGATATACCTAACTGTGATCCAAGGACACTGGATCTTGAGTCACTGACCAAGTATGGAGAACTTTGCAAGAGGAAGGCAATATAGGACAAGCTCAAGAAGGAGCAAAAAAATTCACAAGTCCTGGATACTATAAAGGAAATACTATTGCAGATAGTACCCGACACTAAAATTGATCAAAATGAACCTATACTTGATCAACTAGTAGTTCTTACTGAGGCCATAACATCACAAAATGTAGAAGTCGACAAGGTAATTGAGGAATACGCAGAAGAGAAGTGTAAATACAAGCTCACTACGAAGATCACCCAAAAAGTGGCAGAAAACAAGGTAAAAATTTCAGAGCTAGTAACTACATTGGAACCATTAATATCAGAGGTAGTTAACTTAGTTTAAAAGTTAAGCACAATAGAGAATTTCACTACCGAGCATAGTGAAAAGATAGCTAAAATAGATGAAGATCTTAAAGCTAGTGCACAAAGTATCACAACCGAGGAAAATGCATTCTAATTGCATTATGAGAAGATTATAGAATCAAAATGGTTGAGAATTGAGATACAAAAGGATGAAAGAAAAATAAGAGATGAGGTAACCGAGCTCCAAGCTATGTTACTACCAAATCTCACATTGCTGTTGAAACACATGACTTTGGAAAAGACATTAATTTCCACCCCAGAGATGTCAGTAACCGAGAGTATATATGACATGCATGCTAGAATCACTTTGGAGAACATGAACCTTGAGAACCTTAAGGAGCACTAAGAGAAGAAAATGTGAGACATTCAAAAATCCCATGCCCACATATTTGACAAGTTGTAAGTACTACACCTTTGTCATTATTTTTAAAAAAAGGGGAAAATATATGTAAGGGGGAAAATATATGTATACATTACATCAAAAAAGGGGAAATATATATACCTTACAAAGTGGGAAAAATGTCAAAATCCAAAGAGGGAAATACAAAAAGGAGGAAATATGTACATACACTATACCGAGGCATGCACATAGGGGGAGTCATTGACAAGATAAACACTTGGTGTATATACTGAATATATCAGTTTGCACATATCAATTTTTGATACTAATGCAAAAGGGAGAGAATGATAATCCTTAAAGGATCATAATTTGTCATTAGTATACAAGTAAATAGTTTTTGGACCATCGGTTACATGATCACCGAGTGACAACATTTAGACAAGCACAAAGGTCACCGAAATAGAAAAGAGTAGAGGTCACCGAAACAATCAAGATTAGAGGTCACCAAAAATGTCTTAGCACAATGATCACCAAAATAATTGAACATCGATAGCACTATCACCGATAGACAGTTCACAGAGTAACCTAAAAATATAGAATATAGAGCATACCAAGCACTAGTCTACCGAGAGACAGTTTTATTCCTAAGAAAAGTGGATAGATGAGATACACGTCAGCTAAAAGAACTTTAGTTTTAAATTAGATTTATGCTTATCTATAAATCCATTTCTTGAGGATCAAGTAAAGCATAAGTAGTAGTTTTAATCAGTTTAACTGATTGTAAACATGCAAACTAGGAGATCAAGGTTAAGTTGTAAACCTTTGATCATAGAGTTTTTTTGTAAAGCATGAAACCTAATTAGGTCAAAAACTTTGTATATATAGATGTATAATCAATCAAGAAAACCTGTATTATAGCCACACAAAGCCATCTATAGATCATACAAAGAGTTTCATGCAAAAGGACATAAAAGGAAGAATTTAGTTATGAAGAACTAGATACCAGGCTACTGAGTAGAATAAAGGTATTATCCATAACTATAGGTGATACATACATTTTGTGAGCTTAAAGGATCTGTAATCAGCAATTCAAGATTGCATACTATCAGGTCATTAGTATTTTTGACTACTCTCTAACAATTGTAGAAAATAGAAGAAATCCTTTAAGAAGCTAGAATTAATAGTCTTATTGTAAATCTCTTAACCGAGTGCACACTTAACAATGTTGTTAAAATCTCTTAACCGAGTAGACTTAACAAGTCTAACATGTTACTCCTATCAGGGTAAGATCATAAGAAGTGATCACAACTTGTAGCCTTAACTGACACCTTCCATTTTGCAGATAGTGAAGCTTTGTGGGTTTCATCCCCACCATAGTTTTTACCTTCTAACAGGGGTTTCTACATTACCAATTCTTGTGTCATGTGTTAACAAGTTTCATGAATGTTTCTATGATATTACATGCATACGGTAGAAAAGAAATATGATTGGTAATGCAAGTAAATGATTACTAAGGTTAAAGTGATAAAAATTTTAAGGGTACTAATTCACCCCTCCCCTCTCAATACACACCACTGCATTATTCCAACACATTCCATCACCCCAAATCCCTAATAAAGATCAAAAAAGACACACATCCTTTTAGTCCTTCCACCATTCACCCTCCATTATTCCATCCATAAAATCTCCAAACCATCCATCCTAATACACCCATACCATGGCTAATGGAAGAAAATTGGATTCCAAAGCTACAATGCATAAAAGTCAAAATCCACAAAATACAAGCATCAACTTATCCCTTCTAAAATATATGTTCAAGAAAAGAAAAATATGATCCAAAATCAAGAAAATTCAAAAGGCCGCAAAGGCCCAAAAGAAAAATTCAAAAATCATGTGGCTACTCATTGAAGCAATGCATCTCAAAGAAAAATCAAACATGACATCCAACCTTGCTAATCAAAAAGCTTCTTCCATTCATAAGTGCTCCAATCCTCCATCTAAAATATCCCATCTTCCAAATCTATTTTGGGCCCTTATGTCCCAAAATCCACTATCCTAAGTCCACCATCTCCCTCTATTTTGGGTCCTTATATCCTGAAATCCATATTTTTATCTCCTCCATCTCCTTCAAAATTTCCTCCTCCACAATTCCACTACCCTTCAAAGTGTGTGGCAATGATGATATTTCCAAATCCTCCATCCATTTATTCACAAGTATTTCAACCTCCCATCCATTATCCACCAATCCTCCCCCATCCTTCCATACCATTAATCCCATCCTATACCTAAAACCTTATCCCTCCCCATCTCCCCCAATCCATTTTATCTCCCTTTCCCAATCCTACCAACATCTATGAGCGTATATAAAAAATGCCTTGGTACTTATTTTAAACTATCAGGGAATAACATCCATGGACCTAGATGCTTGAGTCCTTCCACTATTTCTCCTATCACATATCCATTGTCTTACAAATATATTTATACATCCATTCCCTTATCCTCATCCCCTTGAACTCTATACTTTGGGGCAAGATCTATCCATGCTATGCTACCATAAATACCTTCCAAATCCCCTATCCACAATCTATTATCTTATATTTTCCCATCTTTGATCTTGCCTATCCTATATTTTCCCTCCATCCATATCCTCCATGTTTATTATTCACTATCCATCCCCTATCCATTATCCCACATAAATCCATCCACTTTTCCTATATTTTATCTTGACATCCTATCCATGTCCTCCATCTCATAGTCCTTGTCTTATACATTTCCTCCAACCCCCTTCCATAATCCTATATAAGTCTATCCTCCTTTCCCATTTCTTTTGATCTTTATTACCCTATGTATTTCTTCCATTCCATATTACCTATCCTATCTATAATTTTCATGTCATTATACCCTCTCCTATTCATACCCTCCATCTCATATCCCTTCTCCAAATCCCTTCCACTTTCATACGTTCTCTCTTTCTTAATAACTAGAGGCACTCAAACATCCATGCATTCTTTGGACACTATAAGCCTTTTCCCCTCTATGCATATCCTTTACAAAACTATCCATCCATCTCAATTAGCCTTTATCCACCATCTCTCCATCCTTCATCCTCCCATGGGGGCATCATTTTCAACATAGTCCTTGGATCCCAATCCACTTATTCCCCATCCTTTAGTCCTCCACTCACATCCCTTACATACGATCCTTCCATTTGATGCAACATTTATCCCCCATCTTCCCATCCTTCCTTTTCCTACTACTAGCATGGGGAATTTACCTCCTTTACCACATAGTTCTTAAATCTCCATGCATTCAATATTACCTATCCATCCATTCCATTCATCTGTCTCCCATCCAATCCATCTCTCCATCTCCACCATTCCTTGGCTCTCCCTTGTCATTGGTGCCAATCCATTTTATCCTTCATCCATAGTCCAATTCAATTCTATCCAATCTCTTTAGCTTTTAATCCAATCCATTCCTCTTCGTTCCATCCTTTTTAATCTATTTTATCCTTCATACATCTTCCAATCCCATTCTATCCAATCTATTTATTCTTCCTTCCAACCTTCAATTCATCGTATCCTCCAATAATCTTATCTTTTAATTCCATTCTATCTCATTCCTCTTATCTTCCTTCCTATCCAATCCAATACATTTATTCTTCCTTCATATTTAATTTTATCCATTCATCTTCCAATCTCATTCCATCCAATCCCTTTATCTTCTAATCAAATCCATTTATCTTCCTTCCATCCTTTTTAATCCATTTATCCTTTATCCATCTTCAAATCTCATTATATCCAATATATTTCTCTTCTAATCCAATCTATCTTATCCTCTAGTTATATCTTCTAATCCAATCTATCTTATCTTCCAATTATATCATTTTCTCCACTTCCTCTTATCTTTCATCCTATCCAATCCAATCCATTTATTCTTCCTTCCAACCTCCAATCTCTCTTATCCTCCAATTCTATCATATCCAGTTCCTCTTATCTTACTTCATCAATCTTCCAATACATTTATTATTTCTTCCATCCTATTAAAACCATCTTAACTTCCAATTCAATTTTATCCTTCATCCATCTTCCAATTCAATTCTATTCAATCCATTTATCTTCTAATCCAATCACTTTATCTTTCTTCCATCCTATTCAATCTATATTATCCTCCAGTTATCCAATCAAGTTCCTCCATCATCTAATCACATGCTATTCTAACCATTCTAATCCTATCAAATTTATTTTCACCCCATCACACTAAGCTTTTCCCTGACACTTTGACTGCATGAGTTTTATCAAATCATTTTGGAGATCGACTTTCTGAGTTCCTTGTTCATTTCATAGCTATTGTTAGCGAATGCCTATTTTGACATCAATCAATCTTTTCCCATTAGGATGCATCCTTCTGACGCCGGCTTATCAATCCTCCATCACACAATCCTATTCATGAAAATAAATTTGGACTGAATGACTACTTGGTCATGATGCCTTTTTGTTGATTTTATCTGTGTTTCAGCAGACCCTACTCATGATTGCCTCGATCTTCAATATCTTTGTGTATTTTGAATGGTGTATATTAGAATATGTGTCATTTGTGGAATGATCTATTTGTAGCTACTTTAGTTTATCCTTGTTGGTCATGTAGTTATGGTTATGTATGCCTCACTGGGGGCAGGGTCTCCTACACTTCCACCAAGTCCCTAATCAAGACTTGGGTGTACTATGACTTCCTCATGAGTGTCATTGTATTAGTTCCACCATGATTTTTGATCTAGATTTATGCTCCTAAATCTACCTTGTTTTTATGAGAGTCTAGTCCATACAAAGGAACCATGTCATCCATGATGTCTAGAATGCAATGCATACCTCCTCTTGCAAAATAAAACTAGGGTGTGCTCTCCGATATTAACACAATACAATCCCAAAAATTTCATGTAGTTAGGTTGCATTAGTTAGTTTCATTTAGAAATCTTGCAATCTGCATTATCAAGCTCCTATTTATTTACTACCCCCCCATCCTGATTGGGAAATCATGTCCCTGATCTACCCTAGGTCTACCCCAACCCTGCCCAAGGAATTGTCTTGCGACACCAACTAATTTCCCCTTTTTTTATCTCTTTGTCCTCATTCTTCTTCCTCCCTTCTTCCCTTTTTCGAGAAAATTCCACAAAATTTATTTTTTGAGTTATTTTCTTGAGGGGGCATAATCTCCCATCATCATCGCTTCGACACAACTTCTAGAATTACTTTTCTCTCTGGGGAATCTTATTTTCTTTTCTTTGACACGATGTCATCTCTGATGCCGCATCAAAGAGGGGAAAAATATAGATGTCTAAAATCATCCCTGCACACTTATAGTAATTTAATTAATATTCCCTCGACATTATATTTAATTCTAGATAATTAACTATTTTTGTTACATTCATCTATTTATTTAATTAATTTAATTCATTATTCTATGGTATCTAAAGTTAATTTAAATACCCTTCACTAATATATTAAATTTATATTTAATATATGATTCTCCACAAAATCCCCCTTTGAATAAATTTTAATTTATTTATTCCCTCCACATTCTAATATTATACTAATCTATGATTAATCTAAATCTAATTTGGATTAATCCTAAACCTAGCCTATATTCCTAGTCTATACCCATCACTCTCCCCCACAAGCCTACTCCTCTAATTAATCTTAGATTAATTAGACTAATTTTATAATTTCTAAATCAATTAACCTCCTAGTGGTGCTCACACATGTGTGAGCACCCATCATATGGGAGTTTTCCATTCATTTTTCCTAAAATATCCCAATCCATTTCTCTTTCATCTTGTCTCCCCTTTCCTCTTTGAAAAATGCTCAACATGTGACTCACTTTGGGTCTCCCACCCTCTTACACTTGTCATTAAGGCATCATTTTCAAGAGTTTCTCACAAATGTGTGAGAAACTCTCCCTCTTCCATGACCACTCATTTATCTCATGTGGAATCTATGTGGATTCCACATGAGATCCACCTCATCCAAGCCCCCCAAAAATATATAAATAGGATGTCTCAGTCCTTGCAAATCATCTTTCATTTTTGCATTGTTATCATGATAGTTTCAATATAGAATTTATCTTAAGCATTTTATCATTTTGTTGCAATCTTAGTTCATTTGAATATACAAATTACATGCTAGGTAAATTTAAAGGAATCTTAGTTTCATTTTATCTTTCATATCATTCTAGCTTATTTTTTCATTTTCATCTTCATCATTTACTGAAATCTTGAGGCAAGTTCTTCATACTTGTTCTTGATTTCTTCATCAATCCATTAGTTTGCATTGTAGGATCAATCATCTCAAGAAAGAAATCAATAGTGGGATTTAAATATTATGTTGGGAGAACACACCCACATTCCTCTCTAAGATAAAATCAACAAGTCTTGGGTGCACTTGTTTGGCTCATCGGAGGTTATGGTGGAAAGCTTTTGTGTGATTTCAAGTTTATGAACATGTTAGATTAGAATGAAATGATTTGTTTTCCTACCATTTTCATGTTTGATCTTGTTCCAGATAGGTAGGTTTTCATCATAGATAAAAAGAAAACCCAATATATGCCGCAAGTGATAGATCTTGTAGAATAAAGACTCACTTTCACGCAAGCATAAGGTTGCAATTCAGGATCTAAATATCCTCATGTTAAACAATAACACCATGGAAGAAAGAACAATATACTAAAAAAAGGAACAACTCCACTAGGGATATTGGAGGCATGGTGAAGGAATATACAAATATGAAGGACACATTATGATCCCTAAGTTGTTTCTATTTATAATAGAAATTTGTTTTCAATCAAACATACAGTTGCAACTCTGGACGTCTATCTCCTAAAAAAGAGAATATCCTTATGTAAAACAACAAATGCATACAAGAAAGAACACCGCCTATAAAATAAAAATTCAACAAAGAGATAAAATGGATCCTTTGGGATAAGGAGGAGAGTGAAATAGAACCCTTTCCCCCAAGTAAGGATACAAGGGAAAAGAGCCATTATGTTGCTCACAAAGTATGAAAATGAGCCCAGAAAGGATAGATTAGAAATGCAACATAGTAAGCAGAAACATAATAGGAATGTAGATATATTAGGTAGAATGATCATGAAAAAGGTGCCACTCATAGTTGCAATTCTCTTGAATCATACCACAATAAATTAATTCTTTAATTTTACAATTCAAATCATAACATTCACTAGTCTTATGGCCATGAATTTTATGAAAAATACAAATGGAAGAATTGTCTTCTTTATGTTTTCTATTTTTGCTCTTGTTTTTCAAAGGAAGAGTAATTAAGTTGGTCTTAGTAAGCTCAAAAAAAATAGACTCTTTTTGTGAGGAAAAAATTAGAAGGAGAATGTATACATTGATTAGGAAAATGTAAAGGCGAGACACCTAAGGTTTCTTTTGAAAAACATTTCTCATTAGGAAGGTTTTATGTACTGATAAGATTTATTACTGCTTAGGTTGGAGTGGATTAAAATATAAAGAGGACCAATAAATATCCACACATCCAGTAGATATATTTGTTTCATATTCAATTTCAAAGGTATGGTCCTCACTATGAAATGTTGGTGTGAGGTCTAAAGTTCCCCAATACTCATTTTGAAGAGTTAATGAGCCACCTATTTGTATTGGAGGAAGAATTGAAGAAGAAAATGGAGATTGAATAGAGTCAATTTTATTAGGATCCTTATGTTCTAAGGTTGGACTTGTGAAAATAAGGTCATCAATGTATAGTAGTGCATGAATACATTTAGGATAATTCCAGATTTGGTTTGAGACGCATCTTGAATAGTATTGAATTGAATAAGTAGATTAATCTCAAAAGGTTCCTTTGGAAGAGCCTCATAGATGGCATCCTCTACTTCTAACATATGTTTAGGAGAAGGACAAACATAACTCATCAAGGCCTCATCTTTAGAAAGAATTTCAATAAAAATCATAGGAAGTGGCTTATTATTAGGATAAATAGTGATGTCATCATCCTCTTGTATCAAATGGTCCTTATAAGGAAGAGACATTGTAGAAGAAATATCATCATTTTATTGAAGGCCTATTTGGTAAGAGGGAGATATTCACAAGGAACGATAGTAGTCACAATGTCCTTAAATTTGGGATCAATTTTGGAAGGATGAACATTATGGGAATCAATGATAGGAAGAACTAATTCATCCTCAAGATGAAGAAAAATTGAAATTGAAGAAGAAAATGAAAATAAAAACTCCATTGAAAATGAAATTAAATAACCATGAATGATTTTTTTTTGAGTTTTCTATTATTTTAGACAAAATTC
This sequence comes from Thuja plicata, assembly GCA_018584345.1. Classification (NCBI taxonomy): domain Eukaryota; kingdom Viridiplantae; phylum Streptophyta; class Pinopsida; order Cupressales; family Cupressaceae; genus Thuja; species Thuja plicata. Next base: position 2,921,829 of record MU227639.1, read on the forward strand.
AATGAAATCTAAGAATAAATTGAAATTTTCTTTCTTTCTATTTCACAATGCAAATATACTAAACAATGTAATCGATGAAAATGAGATCTAATCACCAAAGGAAAGATAGAAGCTAGAGAACTAGATGCATACAATGTAATAAAGATGTAATGCCTAGCACAATGCATACAAAGTAGATCTAGATATTCAAATATATAGTGACCCTATGCATACAATGTAAATATATGATATAAAGGAGATCACACAAAGAAGATCTAACTACCCAATCAGAAAGTAGAAAGCATAAAAGTGATGGGTTCACCAAAATGTATAATATAAAATGGTGATCAATGGTAGACCACAAAATTAAATATACATTGGAAGACCAAAAATTTGACCCTTAGGCCAAATCTTATTTTCACAACCTAAAAGGATGAAGGGATGCAAATGAAATATCTAGCTAAAGGGTGATTTGGGTATTCTCTATACGATGAGAAATGTATGAAAGAGGAATGCAATATATCTATTCTATGACTAAAGAAATGATTGCTAGCAAGATGCAACATCCTATCTAATACATTAATGAAAGTTTTAAAAGGGAATGAGAATAAAGATTTACTCACCTTGAAGGATATTAGTGGATGCAACTTCATAGCTATAGAAACCCTTTCAAAATGTATTGAAACCAGAAATAGATTGGGATCCAAAAACCTAAAGGCTAGAGCTCTTTGTTGTGAAAATTTGAGTGTTGGAGGAACTAGTCGAACCTAGTTTGACCTATACCCAAGTTTAGGTCAAATGTTTGACCTATACCTAAGATGAAAAAAATAGAAAGTTGATCTGGTAAGATCTTCTGATTGTCCTTCAAGTTATATAATAGGAATCTACACTCTGAATACCAGGGTATAGGTAGAAGGTTTGACCTATACCTAATACTATCAAAATTCATAAATAAAAGTGGATCTACAAAGTTATTCCAATCAGGTTCTCAAATTTGTAGTTATATCTACACTTGGTAATTGTGCCCGCACACAAGAGAGAAGGGGAAATTTTTTGGGGGAGGGGCTTGCCTTGTTCAAGCCCCAATTTAGGAATTAACCTTGACTTAAAATAAAGGAAGTTATCATGTAGAAGAGATTAAATATAAAAATGGAAATGTATGATATAATGTATATTCAATTGTACTTAGTATGAGATCAAATATGTTAATGCAATAGCCTTGACTCAACACAAAAAACCAAAAGTAAATCATGTAAGATAAAACCTCATGTAGAAGATGCTTGTAATTCACAACAATATTGGATTGAAGAAGAACAAGTGGAAGATTTCAATGGATGAACATAGATATCCTACCTTGATGACCAAATCCTTTGTCTCCTATGAAGAAAGAAGCTAGACTTATAAAAGGAAATGCATGAATTCTTTATGGATGATGAATGTCTTCAATAAATGCTTGCTTTGCTTTCTTGAACTCCTTGAATGCACAATAACTTGCTCAATAATGCTTGCATGAAGATCATAGATTGAACAATATTAGGTGTGAAAATGAGGGGGAGAAGTGTCTTTTTATAGTGATGTCAGTTAACTATTTAGTTAAAACATAAATTTCTATTTTTGTCAATGAACTTTATTGGGTGCATGCAAACTGTTGAGGGAGGGGAGGTATCGATAGCAAGGAAGGGTACTGGAGGAGACAATAACTAGGGGGATTTATTTTGTGTATGGAAGAGAAATGTGTTTGAGGAGATGGGAGAATGAGGATGCAAGTATGCATAAATTTGGATGTATTTTTATCCATATAAAAGGCACTTATTATTGGGAACAAAGATTACAAATTAGGAGGATGTGTTTTCTCACAGGAATTGTGATGTCTCTAGCCTAGAAAAAGGATATGTCACTGGAGTTCCAAACAATCAATATAATATCTACAAGATAAAATTGGGAAGACATTATTCACTAATTTATTAATCAATAAAAATAAGCTATTGGGGTCCCTATTATCCAAAGTCAAAACCCTAGAGAGATCTTTGGGTGTCCATTTAAAAGTTCAGTCTGCAGAGAGTCAAAATGAGCTTCTTTGACCCCGGTGAAAATTAACGCAACACTCCCAAATGGAGATCCAACAATGTGGTTGATCATAATAAGAAAGTAAAATTATGTGGTAAAGAATTAAAATTTTGGTTCTCGTAATCCATCATATGATCATTGATGATGAAGTTCTAGATCAGGTTGTTGGATATGCAAAAATTTACACAACTCATTATATTACATAATAAGATGGCTTATAATCTTTGAATGTTTCTTTTTTTTCCCTCTTTGTAATATTTTGTTTTGTGATTATTTTATTAATATTAATTAAATTCAATAGGAACACTAGCTACTTGTATTGAAAATCTTTAATATTAAGATTGTTATCGTTGTTTTCATTGATGAAGTCTCTAGCTCCATATAATTTTTTCGGTCTTTAGATTGTTGTTCTAGGTGTCTAGCTTTGTCTTGTTACCTCTACTCACATAAATAAGACTTTTCAATCATGGCACAACATACCTTTTGTATTTTTATTCCTTTTAGTTCTCCCTTTATTTATGCATTGGGTAGATTCTACAACTAAGAAACATGCTTGGGAAAAGTGTTAGTGGTGTGGCTTGCGTTTATGTGTCTTATACCTTCCAAATATTTTAATTGGGCAGCTCACAAACATTCCATATTGTTGTTGAGTCTTGGAAGGCCAAAAAATATCCTTGTCCTTTCCCACCTTATGGTGTCCTTTTAGTTTATTGCCTTTGTTGTTATATATACTATTGTATATGCATCTTTATAAAATTGATTTTATTACTAATTAATAGAGAATTCATCTGCTCAGTGTGGGTGTAGAAATTTGGTGAACCACAATAAATACTTGTGTTCATTTGTGCAATTGTATTCTTATTGGTGTTACTTTTTGTATTTTTTTCTCCATAACTTCACAATTGGTATCAGAGCAGGTTGAACAATTGATTGGGAATTTGGAAAAGAATTTCTAAAGCTATGGAAGATTCAAAGGTATAAAAATTCTTAGGGAAGAATTTTAAGACATGGAAGATACACATGCAATTGTTACTGATTAAGAAAAATATTTCACTTGGACTTAGGGGAAAAATAAAGAATCCTTCCACAAAGAGTAACGAAGATTGGGAATCTCTTGACGAAAAGCCTAAAGAAACAATTTTTTATCACTAAATGATAATGTGTTCTTCAATGTTGAAAATGAACCAACAAAAAATATAGTATGGGAAAAGCTCACGACCACATATGCAATGGCATCCGCTACAAATGAAGTCTTCATCATGAGGAAGTTATACAAACTCAAGATGAGGGAAGGTGAAGCCATGAAAAACCACCTCAACAAATTTAATACCTTGATCAACCAAGAAAATTTAGTAGGCTTGACACAAGATGATGAGATAAAGGTTGTCCTATTATTATGTTCTCTTCCAAAAAACTAGGATGGAGTTGTAACAATCATTATCACTATACCATAAAGCTAAAAAAAGTTAGCCTTAGATGAAGTTGCAATGAATCTTCTTAGGAAATACATGAGAAGAAAGAATATGGAGTCTTCAACCGGCGGAGCCTTAATGATGGCGAGTACCAAAAATAGGGGAAGAAGTCATAATAGAGGAAAAAATAATCACAATAGGAGGTGCAAATCTGCAAGAAAATCACAGTCTTGAGGTAGACAAGGTGATTATTGTTTTTGTGGAAAAGTTGGTCATATCAAGAAGGATTGTAGAAAATAAAAGAAGGCACAAGAAAGAGTTTTGGATAGCGAAGTGAACATAACTCAAGATAAAAGTGATGGTATTCTAATACTATCAACAAGTGACACAAAATCATATCCATGGGTAATTGATTCTAGTGCCTCCTTTCATGCCTCTTCTTGCATGGAGGCCTTCAAAAATTACCAAGAAGTTAATTTTGTAAATGTATATTTGGGTGATGAAAAAGCTTGTGAAATTATTGGAAAAGGTGATGTTGTTTTGTATCTAATTGGAGGAGTCAAATGGTTGCTAAAATAAGTTTGGCATGTTCCCAAATTCAAGAGAAATATGATATCTGTAAGTCATCTATATACAAAATGTTTTCTCACCACTCTCATGGACACATGGAAAGTCACTAAAGGTTCTTTGGTTATTGAAAAAGGAGGCAAAGTTGGTAGCCTCTATATTGTAGAAACTATTGGTGAGGTGGAAGCTTCTATGATTGATGTGGGCAGCAATGTGGCTCTTTGGAATTAAAGTTTGGTCCACATGAGAAAGAAAGGACTTGTGGTTATGCTCAACCAAGAACAACTACCAGGTCTTCAATTCGTAGATTTGGAGTTTTGCGAACATTGTCTTCATGGGAAACAAAGACGAGTCATTTTATTGAAGGATGGGCATGAAAAGAAGACAACACCATTGAAACTAGTGCACTTAGATGCTTTTGGTCCTATAGAGGTAACCTATTATGGAGGCATAAGCTATTTTTTTACTAGGAAAGTTTGGATTTATATAATTTCTTGAAAAACTGAAGTGTTTTCAAATTTTAAAAATTTAAAGCACTTATTGAAAATCAAAGTGGTCACAAAATAAAATACTTAAAGATGGATAATGGAGGTAAATTTTGTTCCTTGGAGTTTGATAATTTATGTCCATATCATGGTATTAGAAGGATTATATTTGTCCACTACACTTCTCAAGAAAATGGGGTAGCAGAAACACTCAATAGAACCATTCTTGAGAAAGCTAGATGTATGCTTTACAATTCTGGTTTAGGCAAAGAATTATGGATGGAGGTATGCAACACAACAATTTACTTAATTAACTGTAGTCCTTCATCTCATTTGGAGTTTGGTATTCCCAAAGAAGAGTGGTTGGGAAAGACGATTTCTTACTCCCACATTCGATTTTTGGATGTGAAGCTTATGTTGACATCGCAAAAGAAAATAGGACAAAGTTGGATTTAAGATCATAAAAGTGTATCATTATGGGCTATGATAAAGACCAGTTTGGTTTTAGATTGTGGGATCTAGTTGAGAAGAAAATAGTGAGGATTCAATTAATGGTGTTTAATGAAACGATGTTTCCAGCACTATCAACAGAAACACATGTAAAAGACTATATTCCTTTGTCAGATATTGCCAAAAATGGCATTGATTTACCTCACATATCCTCACAAAGCCATAGAAAAATTCATCCTTAGCATATGAATACCTCACCCACCTCTATTTTTGCTCTGATTCCTTCTTATGATTCTGGCCATGACACTAATTTCTCCTCCTTTAATTCTCAGTCTCCATATAATGTTTCTTCAAGTGATAATAATATCACTGTATTATCCCCAATTAACAATGGAAATGAATCTCAATGGTCCCTTGCTCAAAATTTGGTTCTAAACTCTTGAAATAATCATTTTTTTAAAAATCTAATGAGGGCACAGAGAATTACAATTCATATGGAAGTACAGACCATGACTTTGCACATTCCTATGCAACTGAACTACAAGGAAGAGTTGTTACAGGTTCCTCAACACCCATGGGTAGTATATGCTACTCACCCATGGGAGATTTCAATGCCCACACCTCACCTCAGACTACACCTCCTCATAACACTGTGACTTGCAGTCATGTGCAACATGGGGGAGATTTTTTTGAAGGGAATTCAGTCCCAACCTACCTCCATATCATACACCACAATCCAAATGGGATGAAAGGTTCTATATGTGGTAGAGCTAGTGGTTTGTGGGATATTGGCGGGAAACTAACTTTTCCCTTGCATATTTTTGGTGTTCAAATGAATGATGAAGGAAAATTCAATCCGAACACTACATAGTGTGCATTATACAATGTAAAAAATTCTCACTCTAGTTCCTTGCAGGGGAACGAATGGGGAAAGGGAGAAATTTATAATAAACACAACAGAGGCAATGTTGTCAGTTGTCTGAAATCAAGCATAAATAATGAAAATATATTAGAGTCTTTAAATAAACTATAGAGAATTCATAAAACCAATCAGGATGATAATTTACCAAAATTGAGAAGATCATCCAGGCAGCGGAAAGTTCCAGAAAAAATTATTAGATTATCAACTATTGTTTGTTGAAGAGGTAGAGCCTGAATTGTTAATCTCTGAGCAAGTTGAACCAGCTAATTATAAAGCTACTTGTCAGAACAATAAAAAGGATAAATAGATGAATTCTATGAAAGAATAAATGAGTTCACTTGAAGCTAATAATAACTGGGATTTGGTCACTCTTCCACAAAATTGAAGACCACTTAAGAACAAGTGGGTATACCGATTGAAAGATGAAGGCAGAAAGAGTAAGTGCTATAAGGCTAGACTAGTGGTGAAAGGATATGCTTATAAAAACAGAATTGATTTCATTGAAATCTTCTCACCGGTTGTTAAAATGACAACAATCTGAACTATTTTGGTACTAGAATCTATATGGGATCTTGAGTTGGAGAAGCTTGATGTGAAGAATTCATTTTTACATGGTTATGTAGATGAGGACTCATCAAGAAGGGACAAGAGATTTTTTTTATTGCAGATTGAAGTGGAGTTTGTATGGGCTCAAATAGGCCTTGAGACAATGGTATTTGAAATTTGATCGATTCATGATTTCTCACAACTTCATTAGATGTGAATCAGATCCATGCATTTACTATAAGAAAATTCCTAATGGTGAGTTTTCCATTCTTTTTCTTTACGTTGATGACATGTTGGTAGCCGACACTAGTCCAAATATTGTTGGTGAATAGAAAGCTCACTTGGCAAGAAATTTTTCTATGAAGGACTTAGGGGCAGCCAAGAATATTCTTGGCATGAAAATTTGGTGCAAGAGCACCAACCCTAGACCCAACAAGAAATGACTCTAAGAGTCCTAAAACATATCTAGTTTAGTCTAGTTAGGCACCTAGACCAAGTTGTGAGGCCTAGTTCCAGGATTGGCACAATTATGAGCCCCTGGCTTACTATGGTCAAAAATGGTCAATAGGCCTAAAATCATAGGATTTTAGTTTTTTTCATGTTTTTAGGGTCTTAGATCCATGTTGGATCACTAGAATAAGTTTGGACCAACTTTGGTCATTAGTTTTGTAAATATTGCAAATATTGCACAAAATGTTGTCAAAGTTGCTTAGCAACTTTGACAACTTTTGCCAAATGTTGTAATTAACACCCCCAACGGTTAGATTATTTAAAAATCAGTTGGAACTGATGGGGGA
>MU227639.1:2956740-2973880 GCA_018584345.1 Thuja plicata
GAATCAGTGGCCTCAAAAATTAATCCTTAAATCAACCCTTCAACTCTTATAACCACTAATTATTTCTCAAGTTATCTTCTATCCTACAAGATGAATGCCTTGAATAACTTATATCAATTTACTACTTGTTAGATTGCTTTATTAAACCTTCTTCTTAATGTTTACCAATAAGCAGTCATCTATTTACCAAAATATAGTAAATATGCAGAGTATACCGATATATCCAGAATGAATTATGTAAGACACAAAATAGTTAAGAAATGAATCATACACACATAGTACATGGATTTTAATGTGGAAACCCTATTAAAGGAAAAACCACTGGGATCGATACCCCAAATTTTCACTCTTCTAAAGTGAGCCCTGTTAAGAGCCAACCCTGTTAAAGGTTACAAACACACTGTTAGGTGTGACCTTGTTAGGGGATTTTATAGATATAGGTTGTCACTTAGTATCAGACATCTAATTCTACCATCCTTGAATTATCCTCTCTCTTAGATGTCAATAGGCATTGGGCATATCCAATTCTACTTTCATGAATCAACCTTTTTGACACTCCTTGAGATGTACCTCAATATATAGAATACTGTTAAGTCCTGCTTTGTTAAGAGACTTGATGCTTCAATGGTTAAACTAAAACACTATGACCTATTTCTACTGCAACTTTGAATTGTAGATTTTTAGATCTATTTAAGTACATTACCTCTCTGATCAATGTATCAATTCAATTCTTTGTGCTCCACACTTTCTGCTCTATGATGTTGTGCTCACTGTTCTTCGGTGTCTGTAGAATTCCTTAGCTCTCCTTCAGGTTGATTGATCATGACTGTATGAAGTTATTATTCATCATCCTCTTTCTATTCATTCCCCTTAATCCCCTTTTCATGATTTTTAAAAATTAATTAAGCTTGTCTCTTATATAGACATGATATTCATTGTTTCTTGATTATTGATTCTTGGCGTGAAAAACAATCCAGCCAATTAGATTTAAAGGATAACTCCTGATTTTTCTCGTAGATATCTTCTTGCCAACTGTACAAATCAACTTTAAATCAATCACTTATCTTTGGTTGAAGAAAACAAAGTAGACAACCAGTTAAGTCCTTATTTAGCTCTACCAGCTAGATATTTTTTCATTTTCTGAAGTCTCTATTATGTCGGTCACCTTGTAGTTAGTTTTCAGTGACAACTGATAGTTCCATCGACGAGACTCTAGTTAGCTTCATGAACTCTATTCGTCGGGAAACATTGTATTTTCTTCTGTCGAGTTACTCTTTGCTTTTCTAGTCGAGTATTCTATGGTTTTTCTTTATCGAGCAACACTGTGCTTCCTTTTGTCGGGTAACACTGTGACTGTTCCTCTTTGATTTTACCAATGGTGTGCACTCCGTCGGTATTTTTTGTCACTTAGTGAATACATGACTTTTATGTATTTCTGAAAGCATAACCTTGGTTCTTTTGGTTCTCTGAAGTCTTTGGTTTTATGTATATGATTGTACAGATGATATCAAGTTGACATCAATGACAATACAAATCATTAATTGATTTAATGCCTTGCATTATCTTTAACTTAACATTGTCAAACATTTAATCAGTTACATGTCATCAATCTCTCCCTTTGGCATTGATGGAAATGTACTATATAATCACACTATACTATTTCTAATACAATATGAAATACAATAGTTGAGTTTCATCAAACTACCATTCTTTTGTTTTGATAACTGATAAATGTCTGACCATCGGTAAGGTCTATTTTTAGCTTAGATTTGATTCTTGCAGATCTCTTTATTTTGATGTGTTGTGTCCTCTCCTTGTGTCAATTTCTTTCCCTTGACTGTTCTTCTCTTTTGATGTCTTTCTCTCTTGTCTGCAACTCTCCCTTTGTATAATCTTTCCACACCATTTCTCTCCCTAAGGATAAAATTTCTCCCTGTTGGAGTAATGTGCTAATAGATACTTTTGCTTTCTTTCCAGAAGAATGTGTGATAATATGGATAATTTCTCTCCCTTTGACAACAATTCCAAACAAATATCTTACGAATATCTGACATTAATGTCAAACTATCTTTTCTTTCATCCATAATATATTCCTTGAATTTCCCTTATCCATCATTAATACAACAGTATGCTCTGGTGCTTGCTTCTGATATATACCTATCTGTATATAGATTTAGCTTTGAAGTTCATCTCTTTGCTTGCATCAATCATGAATGATATTCTAATCATATGTAGGTTGATGCAGCCTTCAGTCATTTACTGACCAGTAGACAAGGGTTTTACCCCTAGTCTCTTTCTCAAGTACTCAAATGCATCCTTGGGTAGTGGCTTGGTGAAGATATCGGCCAATTGTTCTTTTGATTGCACATACTCAAGTATCACCTCTTTTGCCTGAACTTGTTCTCTCAAATAATGATACTTGATGGCAATATGCTTTGTTTTAGCATGCAAGACATGATTTTTGGAAATGTTAATTGCACTTGTATTATCACAATAGATAATTACTGGTTCTAGGTTCTTCATATGCATACCTTCCAATAACTGTTTGATCCATGCAATGTTTGAGAAATTTGCAATAGTAGCAACATACTCTACTTCTGTAGTAGATTGTGAGATGCATCCTTGTTTCTTGCTTATCCATGTGACAATTCTGTCACCCATGAAAAATGCTCCTCCAGTTGTGCTCTTCCGGTCATCAATATTTCTAGCCCAATCAGCGTTGGTAAAGACCTGAAGTTCAAATTTTCCTTCTCTTTTATACCATAAGCCATATTCCTCAGTATTCTTCAGATATCTTAAAATTCTTTTCATAGCAGTCATATGTGATTCCTTGGGGTTAGCAAAAAATCTAGCAACAATTCCCACTACATGTGCAATATCTGGTCTAGTGTGTACAACATACATGAGTTTTCCAATCATTGATCTATACAAAGTATGATTTACCTCTGTTTTCTTGTCCTCCTTTGTCAACTTACATCCAGTAGCCATCGGTGTTCCAACTGGTTTGGATTCTTCCATCTTGAATATTTTCAGGACCTCTTTAATGTATTTGGACTGTGTAATGAAAATACCTTCACATTGTTTCATGATCTGTAGACCAAGAAAGAACTTGATCTCTCCAAACATAGACATCTCAAACTCTTTTCTCATCTCATTAGCAAATGATTTGCGTAGCATATCATTTCCTCCAAATATGATGTCATCAACAAATATTTCAGCAATCAAAGTGTTAGTATTAGTATCTTCCTTTAAATAAAGATTACTATTTTCACTAGTCCTTAAAAATCCAATAATTATAAGATAGGAATGAAGTCATTCATACCAAGCTCTAGGAGCTTTTTTTAATCCATACAAGGCTTTATGAAGTCTACATACCATTTTTATCTTGTCTGGATCTACAAACCCTTTTGGTTGTTCAATGTATACCTCTTCTTCAAGTATTCCATTCAGGAATGCAGACTTGACATCCATTTGATATACCTTGAATCCTTTATATGCAGCATAAGCAAGTAATATTCTCACTCCTTCTAGCCTAGTAACGGGTGCAAAAGTCTCTCCATAGTCAATTCCTTCTTGTTGTGCATACCCCTTGCATACTAGTCTTGCTTTATTCCTTGTGACTTCTCCATTCTCATTCAGCTTATTCCTAAATATCCATTTTGTACTGATGACATTTTTGTCATTTGGTCTTGGCACAAGTGACCATGTTTTGTTTTTCTCAATCTTCTCATTCTCATCATTCATAGCACTTATCCATTCTTCATTATCAAGTGCAACATTGACAGATTTTGGCTCAAACTTGCAAATTAAACAATTTGAGTTTAAGGACTTACTTCTTGTTCTTGTACCAGCTTTCTTATCTCCTATGATCTAGATCTTTGGATGGTTCCTTCTTACATATATTGCAAGTACAGGTTCAACTCTTTGTCTATCAGCTTGATCATCATTTTTCCCTTCATTTTGTTCTTCATCACCTTACACATTATTTTGATCATTATCCTAACTGTTGGTTGCAACATTATGTTATTATGGAATTAAGCATTGTTTCTCAGGAGCTCTACATTGTTAGTAGGGTAGGGTGTCAGGTTCCTCATTGTAATTGAACTTATTGTGGTCCTCTGGTTCTTTAGTGCTTTCCTGTTCATTCTTCTCTGCAAATTCTTCTATCTTTACATTTGCACTTTCAATAATTTTTTTTGAGGCTTTGTTTAGACATTTATAAGCCTTGCTCTTGGTAGAGTACCCTAGAAAAATTCCTTCATCACTCTTGGAGTCAAGTTTTTCATTTCTATCATCTTTTAAGATATAACATTGACTGCCAAAATTTTTGAAATAACTTACATTGGGTGTGTATCCATACCATAGCTCATAAGGTGTCTTTTTGGTGTCTTTCTTCAATTATACTCTGTTCAAAGTGTAAAAAATAGTACTGATAGCTTCCCTCCAGAAGATTTGGGTGATGCCTTCCTCTATCATCAATGTCCTTGCACAGTCAACTATGGATCTATTCCTTCTTTCAGCAATTCCAATCTGTTGTGGTGTCCTTGGTGTAGAGACCTATCTTTTGATTCCATGATCATTACAAAATTTAGTGAATTCATCTAATATAAATTCTCCTCCTCTACTTGATCTCAAAAATTTCAGATCCTTACCACTTTGTTTTTCTACCATATCCTTATTCCATTTAAACATCTTAAATGCTTCTGATTTATCTTTTAGAAACATAACTGTCATAATTCTAGAGTAATCATCAATAAAGAGAATAAAATATCTATCTCCATAGTAACTCTTTGTCCTCATAGGTACACATAAATTAGTATGGACTAATTCTAGAATTGCATCAGATGTATGGGTTTTGCTTTTGAAACCAGACTTTGTCATTTTTCCTTTTTGACAATTCTTACACATGATATTGTCAGGCTTGGTCATTGTCGGTAAGCCTCTAACATTTCTCTTTTTTCTAATCTTTATCATGTTTCCAGAGTTAACATGACACAGTCTTTTGTGCCATAACCATATGTATTCATTTGTAGCAATCAAACAAGTGGAGTTAGTATCATTCAAATAGAATAAGTTACCTTTGTCTTCTCACCGGTACCAATCAAATTTATAGATTTGTTGAAGATCTTTGCCTTCTTATTTTCAAATGCAAATTTTTTGCCTGAATTATTCAATTGAGAAACACTCAATAGATTATAATTCAATCCATTTACCCAATAAGAATTCTCACACTTTATCTGGTTATTCAACATTATTGTTCCTCTGCCTTCAACTAGACAAGGTGTGTCATTACCTATTCTTATTGAACCACCTTTATAGTATTCAAAAGTCTCAAAACTTTGCTTATCACTAGTCATATGGTGAATGCAGCCACTATCTATGATCCAAACATCATTTTTGCTAATTTTAGATATGAGAGTTGTTTCTACATACCTTTCTTCATCATCATCTGAATCATCTTTTACAGCCACAAACACCATCTCGATGTCTTCATTAGATTCGGTGTCAGTATCATCATCCTTGAATTTTTCTAGGTAACTTACCTTCTTTCCTTTGTCCTTATAGTCTCGAGTATCTCTTCTTTTTGATTGTTGGTAGCTTTTGTAATCACCTCTGTCAGACTTCTTCTCAAAAGATTTGTCATTACTTCTGTCATCTTTTCTTCTGTTAGTACATCTTGCAGCAAAGTGTCCAATCTCTTTGCAATTAAAACAAACAAGTGGTAATTTACCTTTGTATTTACCTTTGCCTCTCTTCATTCTTCTAGCCATAAGTGCTTCAATTTCATCAAGATCATCTTCTTCATTTTCACTATCACTATCTTTTCTCATAGTGTTTTGGTGACTTGATTTACTTATTCTCATAGAAGTTTTGAATGCATACTCTATGTTTGGTAAGACACTATTGTCAAAGTTATTCATCTCAAATGAAATCGGTCTACCAATTAAACTTTCTAGAGTAACATTTCTATTTGCTACTGCTCTCATTTCTTGAATGATAGATACTCTAATAGCATAAGTAGGCAGTAAGGTTCTTAGAATTTTACTTACCACTATATCTTCTTCTAGTACACCTCCAACTCCTCAGATAGCATTGACTACCTCTTTGATTCTTGTGCTATACTGAGTGATATTTTCACCTTCTTTCATTTTGAGATCATCAAACTTTCCTCTAAGGATTTCTACCTTGGCTCTCAAAACATTTTTGCCACCACCATGTAGAAGCTTCAATTTGTCCCACATCTGCTTTGCAGTTTTGCATTCTTTGACATCTTCAAATTCAACATCAGAGAGTGAGGATGCAAGCTCTATCATCATGCCATTGGTGCTCCTATGGGAAAAACATATTCAATTTATAGGAATTGAGTAACATCATTACTAATACCTGATAAGTGGATTCTTATCCTTCTCTGCCATGAGAAAAAAATATTTTTGTTCAACTTGGGCACATCTTGTCTATTCATCTTGTGATCTTTTGCTTAGGTCTCGAAACCTTCCTTCTAAGCACACAGGATCTGATACCAATTGTTAGTAATAACTGAGAGGGGGGGGGGGGGGGGAATCAATGGCCTCAATAGTTAATCCTTAANGGGGGGGGGGTGAATCAATGGCCTCAATAGTTAATCCTTAAATCAACCCTTCAACTCTTATAACCACTAATTATTTCTCAAATTATCTTTTTTTCCTGTAAGTTGAATGCCTTGAATAACTTATATCAATTTACTACTTGTTTGATTTCTCTATTAAACCCTCTTTTTAATGTTTACTGATAAGCGATCATCTATTTACTGAAATACAGTAAATATACAGAGTATAACGATATATCTAGAATGAATTATGTAAGACACAAAACAGTTAAGAAATGAATCATACACACATAACACATGGATTTTAATGTTGAAACCCTGTTAAGGGAAAAACCACTGGGACCGGTACCCCAAATTTTCACTCTTTTGAAGTGAGCCCTGCTGAGAGCCAACCCTGTTAAAGGTTACAAACACACTGTTAGGTGTGATCTTGTTAGAGGATTTTATACATAGATGTTGTCACTTAGTATCGGGCATCTAATGTTGCCATCCTTGAATCAGCCTCTCTCTTAGACTGTCAATAGGCATCAGGCATATCCAATGCTACTTTCATGAATCAACCTTTTTGGCACTCCTTGAGATGTACCTCAATATATAGAAGACTGTTAAGTCCTACTCTGTTAAGAGATTTGATGCTTCAATGGTTAAACTAAAACACTATGACCTATTTCTAATGCAACTTTGAATTGCATATTTTTAGATCTATTTAAGTACATTACCTCTCTGATCAATGTATCAATTCAATACTTTGTGCTCCACACTTTCTTCTCTATGATGCTGTTCTCACTGTTTGTCGGTGTCTGCAAAATTCCTTAGCTCTCCTTCTGGTTGATTGATTAGGAATGTATGAAGTTATTCTTCATCAGTTTCTCTTTAGCATCCTCTTTCTATTCATTCCCCTTAATCCCCTTTTCATGCTTTTTAAAAATGAATTAAGCTTGTCTCTTATATAGATCTGATATTTATTTTTTCTTGATTCTTGATTCTTGGCATGAAAAACAATCCATCCCATTAGATTTAAAGCATAACTCCTGATTTGTCTCGTATATATCTTCTTTTTAACTATACAAATCAGATTTAAATCAATAACTTATCTTTGGTCGAATAAAACAAAGTAGACAACTAGTTAAGTCCTTATTTAGCTCTGCCAGCTAGATATTTTGTCATTTTCTAAACTCTCTGTTCCATCGGTCACCTTGCAGTTAGTTGTCGGTGACAACTAACAATTCCATTGGCGAGACTCTAGTTAGCTTCATGATCTCCGTCCGTCAAGAAAAAATGTATTTTCTTCCATCGGTTTATCTTTGCTTTTCTCGTCAGGTATTCTGTGGTTTTTCTTTATCAGGCAACACTGTGCTTCCTATCATCAGGTAACAATGCGATTGTTTCTCTTTACTTTTACCAATGGTGTGCACTCCATTGGTGTTGTTTGTCACTTAGTGAATACATGACTTTTATGTATTGCTGAAAGCATAACCTTGGTTCTTTTGGTTCTCTGAAGTCTTTGGCTTTATGTATATGACCATACATATGATATCAAGTTGACATCAATGACAATACAAATCATTAACTGATTTAATGCCTTGCATTATCTTCAACTTAACATTGTTAAACATTCAATCAGTTAGATGTCATCAAAAGTTTCTGCTAAATGTCAATATCATGGAGACATGATCCATCCACCCGCACAAGAATTGCATCCATTTATCACACCATGGCCATTTTTTTTTGATCGGTAACAATTGGATTATATTATTTCATCAACGTTTTTAACTGGAGCTTGGAACTAGTGCAAGCACAGAGGGGGGCTCTCATCCCCATGGTTATAGTATTGAGGCATAAACACCTATGATACTGAATATTTATCTATGTTATAACAATCTCTTTATATCTCCCTAAGAGTGATGGTTATGCAATCACCTTATAACTCCCTCCGTGAGCACCACCTCCACCGTCAATGACACCACCTTATCTCTCCAACTCCAATGAAATTCTCCTTATATCTCCCAGCTGGCATCGCCCAAAACCTTATACCTCCCTTCTGGATGATGCAGCACCTTGGTGTTCATGAGTGAACAACACTACCACCCAAACATGGGGATCTGTTAGAACGATAGTGAGACTGGCAAGGTCCACATCTAGCATGCCAATGAAGTAGCCACCCTTAACAGTAGTTGAATAATTCCAACACTCCTACATGGGCCAGGTTTCAAACACATGACCTCCAAGAAAGGAGGCTTGTGACTTACACACCATGTTTAATGGGGTTTCGATCTAATTGGCATGATTTACCAACCATATTCTAATGGACATAAATACATCCTCACAATGAAAAAATATTTTACTAAATGGGTAGAGGCCGTTCCTTTGACAACTATAACGGGAATTTTTTTTTCCATGTTTATCCATAATCACATCATTTGTAGATATGGTATTCCTCATGTCATCATCGCGGACAATGGTAAATAATTCAAGAACAAAGATGTGGATGAACTTTGTCAAACCTTTCATATTATTCACCATTCTTCCTCCATTTACTATCCTCAAAGTAATGGAAAAGCCAAGGCTACAAACAAGAGCATCCTAAAAATATTGAAAAGATCGGTTGATAAGTCAGGAAGAGATTGACATATTCAGATAAACCTGACATTGTGGGCCTATAGAACTAGCATCCGAACACCAACAGGAGCTATACCATTCTCCTTGGTTTATGGGGCTGAAGTTGTTTTACCCCTAGAAGTTGAGATTCCATCCATAAGAGTTTCACTACATAGATTAATCACTGATGAGGATTATAGGGTTGCCTGACTTCAACAATTAGAATTATTGGAATTACATCAAACACAAGCATATGATCATTTGAAGGTATATCAAAATAGAATTTCAAGAAACTACAACAAGCACATCAAACCGAGAACCTTTCAAGTGGGGGAATTATTGTTAAGAGAAAACCCTAAAATTAGGCTGATAGAGAAAAGAAAGGAAAATGGGAAGAAAATTGGCTTGGTCCTTTTGTAATTGTTTCTTCTTTTGGAATGGGAACTTACAAACTAGCTGATTGTGAGGGTGATGAGTTGCAAGAGCCCATTAATATCATCCATTTAAAGAGGTTTCATACCTAATCAGATGAAAGAGAATAAAAAAAAAGAGTATCATACAAGTGTATCAGATGAGTTAGCATCTTCTTTGTACATGAGAAAAAATCAAAAATAAAAAAAAATAAAAAATATCAAAAAGCCAAAAACAATGGAAAAGCAGAAAATCAGAGAAAGGATAAAATTGAGCATGAAGAAAGTAAAAACATTTCAAAATCCAAAACAAATGTTTTCTTGGTGAAAACCTAGCAAATAGATGCCTTGATGATAAAAATAAAAATAAAAAATTGAAAAAATTGAAAAAGAGAAAAGTGCCTTGGTGAAAACCTAGCAATAGGCGCCTTGGTAAAAAAAAAGAACAAAGCAATAAACCCAAAAGGTGAAAACCTGGAAACAGGGGCTTTTTGTTCCCTTCAATTTTTCCTAGTTGCATTTGTACATATTTCCTTCTCGCCATCTCATTTGTACATATCCTTATTGCATCCGTCATTTGTGCATAGTCATAATAAAGTCTCTCAGTTGCATTGTTGCAGTCTAGGTTTCATAGTGCCCTAAATTTGACACACGATCACATTTTTCACTTGGGGGCAAAAGCATTGGTTTTGATACCAAATGGATTAAATAAGTGCTACATTTTGGTCACACGAAAGAAGAAGATTTTATGAATTTTAGAGGAGAGATATTTTGGAACCTTTGATGGATATTATTTTTCAATCTAAACAGTTTGATCACATAACTTGATCCTTGAGCTTCATTGACTTATTTTATCAGGATTAAGAATTGACAACCTCTAAATGATCAGAATGTTTGGAATTATTATTGAAAATCTTGATACATTGCAAAACACTTAAAATATTTGATTATTTTCATTGATCTTTTCAAGTCATGTTCTTTTTAGCTAATCAATGATGTTTCAACTAGATTGGCGATGATGGAGACATGATGTTTTTCTTGACTTTTATGTGACTATTTTGAGAAAGATCCACTAACTTGTGTGAATTTGTCTAACAACATGGTCATCAAAGAATCATCGAGGACATTCATATAGGATGAAGGTTAACCTTTGTTTGTTTATGCAAAATGATACCTTGGCTATTTAGATCTTCCATATCTTAATACCAAAATCCACTTGCAACATTGAATCTGTTGAAACCAGTATTCATACTCCCATAGTTGGTTATTCAAATAATGAGGGTTGTACTAGTTTCCAAAAGGTTACCAAATGTGATTAAAAGTGGTATTCATATCATCATGATGTGGTCAATGATGGTTGTACTTTCTTTTCGGTCCCATAATGCTCAATGATGAAAATATATCTCTTTTGCACTTCTTTCGTAAAAAGATAGTGACAATTAGTTGCATTGCATTGCATTTTCATGATAGATTAATTACATTATTTCAAGTATTTTTCCAAGTGTAGGGGGTTAATTATTCATGTCTTGATTCATATACAATTTGGGGGGATTCAATTTTAAATTATCCTTGGTTCAAATCAATGATGTGAGATTATCTTTTGCATTCATTCATTCATTCATAGCATTAATCATTATCTTCATATCAGAAAAAGAAATACAATAATCATTAATCATTATCCATTTGCTTACATTTAGTCAAGGAGTGCATTTCAAATCAAAATTGCATACATAAAATTCAAATAAACATAGTTGAATTCATTTACATCTATCTATATTTATACATTCATTCATTACATTGCATCCATACATGAAATTAGAAATTCATATAAAAACAAATTGTATACATCATTTACATCCATCTAATCTATATCATCTATAAGATAAAATGCATCCATAGCTTAATAAAGAGTAAATGCATCCATAAAACATCATAGACATGTACATAAAGATAGCTCACATCACAACATCAACACATCAAAGAGAATCAAGGAAAGTCATCATATAAATGTCCATCAAATCATGATCCATCAAATCTGTATATCAAGATACAATATCATCAACAAAATGGTGCATCAACAAAGTCCTGATCAAATCAATAACATGATAACATGATACATCCTCAAATATGTGGGTCAATATCCATATATCTCAAGACCCAATAGGGGCACCTGATCTGTCACCTATGCCTAATCCATCACCTGTCCCATCAGGCCCTCTGTCACCTGACCTATCCTACATAGTGTGTGGTCCCTAGCTAGTGCTTGCAACACTAGGAATCTATGACATCATAGTCATAAACTGCTGCATCATAATGGCCACTTCATCTAGTCGACCAACCACTGCTATCATTCTTGTCTATAATGTTCGCACATCCTGAGTCAAGACATCCATCACCTACGGAGCCTGTGGTACCTTTGGTGCCTGGGGAGCCTATAATGTAACTTTTAGTGTAACTAATATCTGTGGAGGCACCTGCTATGCCAGAATCTATCCATGTACTAGAGAAACCTACTGTGTCTATACCTATGGAGGAGCCTATTCTCCTGGAGCCTGTTTCACAGCTGCAATATGAGCTTTCCACCCAACTCTCTATCTCTGCTACCCACATGCTACTCCTAGTCTTAGCTGTACCAAACTAGGTCCCTATCCCTTTCAAACCTATCTGAATCCCCTACCTCTCACTCTGACATGTCCACACCATGTCTAAGGTCCCACCTTTTCTTTTCCAATAACCCTTGGAGCTCTTTGTACTCTAGGAACTCATTGTCTCCGCCTACCACCACCACCATCACCTCCATCCCCACCATCATCATCCGATGTCTCATCTCCATCCAAGATAGGCTCAGCCAAATTGGTAAATCTCATGAATCTGTGCCTAGAAAACCACTCTCTATACTCCATGGACATCCTTGCATCTACAACATGATCCAATATGTCCCATCTGATAAATATCAACCTATCAATCTCATAATAGGCATACTGGAAATCAATCTGTGCATCTGACATCAACCGCTCGACCTATACTAGTGCATATAAGGCCATACCCTAGGGCATGTCCTAAACTCGGCCATATTTCCTGGAAACTCATCTAAAATAGAATATCTCAATCACAAGTGGTAATCAACTAATCATCCACCGGGGTGAAAATATGTAAGGGAGCTCATCATCATCCTCCCACTAACCCTCGCATCCCAGATATGGTCTCCATATGACCTGATCCATATCATCAATCATTGGGTGCCAATACTCTAGTTTTCCCAGATGATGCTGGACAACCATCCCACCATACAAGAAGGCATATGGACACCCACGGCCATGAACACATGCTGCTATCAGTCTAGTAATGGGTATATTCTCCCATATCCATAACTATAGCAAAATTGCACCAACAGACACTAATGCACTAGCCCTGTATACAATCTCATGTAAATCATGTTATAGTTGTGCTAAAAAACATGATCACCAATAAAAACACAGAGGCTATGCAATGAAATCCTCAAGTATGCGGCCCCATCCAATAGAGAATCCTCGACCTTGTCGATCAAGAAGTAGTAAACCTCCTATCACAACACCATAAACTACTGGAAATGTTAGAAAAGAAGCAAACTGCACCCATGTAATAGTATCATCTCTGATAGTATCATCATAGAAGACACATTCGCATACACTCCCATCATTAACTGAATAATAATATACTTTTTCTCCACGAGTTGGGATGCAAAGTAGTCTGTATACATCTTTGGGAGTGATGGTTATCTCATTGAGTGGGAGGTGGAAAGTGTTGTGGTCAGAGTGCCATCGCTCTACCATAGCTATCAATAGACCTTGGTTCAACTAAAAATGAGGGATGTCTAATAGGAAACTCAAACCGCAAAGCTTGATAACATGAAACTCTGGATCAGTAAGCTCCTGAGCTAAATCTAGAATCCATGAAGCTAGATTTTGTACATACAATTTATAGAAATGTGTCTATTTTTCAAATCAAGGGAATCATATTAGTATTTTTCTATCAGTGGATTATCTTAAGTCAATCAATCTAATTCAATCAATCTTTTCTCTTTTTGAGCGCAATCAACTTATTATTCCTAACTCTAGATCTTGAGACGGGACCAATATAATCAGTTGTCTATTATATTAGTTTTCTATCCTATCAGATTGACAAATGAAACATTCATTGTTATGATTATCCTTATCTCCTATTCACTTGTTCTCATCACAACAATATATCTATCTTGGAAATCAATTTGTTAATCTAGATATTCAATCAACGATTAGTTTGCGTATTTCAAATCAAGTTTACCTCATTTTTTTTCCTATAGGCATCACTTGGCTAAGTGGATGCGACATTTTAACCTATGCATCATTTCAAACATCATACGTGGTATTTCATCTATCAAAGGTGTGACTTCATCATCTGCGCAATATTTCATCAACCTAGGCGTCAGTTAAGATTTCCTAGGCGACATTTAAATCTTCAGGGTTTGTTGAGCGATATTTTAAACATTGTTTGAAAATTTTGACCTAGCTCCTAGGTGTGGTTTAACTATTCCTACACATCATTTCATAGCGTGGAGGCAGAGTTTTACTACCCTAGGCATCATTTAAATATTCCTAAGCGACATTTTGCAGAAATCAAACCAAAAAGCATAAAAAATGACTAATAAATACAATAAAAAACATGCAATAAATACACTAGGAGGGTCAAAACCACTCACCGGAGGTCCGTAGTCCAAGGGTATCTAGTACTGACATCCTCTCTAAAACTGATGCTCTTGAATAGGTACCACCATAGCTGACACTCTCACCAAGACCAGAGCAAAATCTCAATAGTAAAAAGTGAAAATGAATAGTAAATTTGGGTTTTTCAACCTATTTAAGCTATTTAACCTAATTTTGGAGGGATTTTTGACTAGTAAGACCTAAATCTGCATTTTTTGCAAACTAGGGCATGTTGTGATATCATCATCATCATTACTGTTTCAGAAAAGAAATCATCTTGGATCTTGTTTTATATTAGTCTCATCATGTTTTGCATCTGAAGATCAATCTATTTCATTTATGAGGGGGCATCATCATATCATCAAATTAGGGTTCTATATCAAATCTGGGGCATTGAAAATTTTAACTTTTATAAGTGGGGTATTTTGTATCTTATTAAATCAAAGTTTCAAATCAGTTGTGAATCAGATTTTTATCAATCAAATCAGGGTTTCGAATCAATCATTCAATCAGGTTATCAATTAGATCAGTTTTCAAATTAATCAATCAATCAAGTATCGAATCAATGGTCATGACATCAAGTTTTCTTTAAATCAATGCGCTTCACACATCAATTAAAAGAGGGGCATTTGTAGACACCTAAAATTGACCAAGTGTTCTCTAATCAACCAAATCTACATTTTTCATCAAATTGCTCCTAGAATCATTCAAATATGCAAATCTCAACCAAATGCTCTAATTTTCATTAAATGGATCAAAATCAAATCAAATGGACATTTATTAATCAAAGTGGAAAAAATCAAGTTAAATCAAAGGATTAATTAACCATGACATCAAATAATCAAATATAAGCCAAAAAGGATCAATCAAAATTATATAATTGATTTTAATCAATTAATTGTATAGTTTTAAATTAAAAATCAAATTGAACCTATTCATCCTTACATGGCTAATTTAATTAATCGATTGAATTAAATAATCCCAACATCTTTCAACATGAATTTGAGAAACCAATGGGAATTGAGAACACAAAGCACATGGATCACTCCTAAATGCGAATCTCAATCACTCATTTTTAACTTTGAATCTTAATCACTCAAATTTGTCCCTTTGTCCAAACCTTTTAGACAATCATTTAAATTGTCCCCCCATTTGAAACCATCTCAAATCCTTTCACTCAACCAAGGCTTAATCATGATCAAGTAACTCTAGCCCCTACACTTGGGAATTTTCTATAAATACAATCCATTTTTAAGCATAATGATATCCTAGAAATTTGAATGCAAAGCATCAAACCTATAGCCATTTTTACAACAAAATTGAGCATAATTGAGATTATCATAGGATATTAGTATAATGGAGATCATCTTGATTGCATTTGGATCCAACATCATCATCATTTGAGATAATTGAGGTAGATTTAGGCATATTTTATCATCAATTTGTCATTCTAGGATTGTCACTAGTAGAGATTAAGGCTGAGAGCTTTACTAGCATACTAGTTAGAGAACATTATTGATTTAATTACAATTATTTAGCTTAAATTGTTTATATTTTTTCATATAATTGTAACTAAATAAACTAATCTCATGAAGGTGTACTTTACTCACATAAAATGGGGAAACATTAGATTTAATATTGATAAGTTTTTAGGTTAATTAAGTAGTTAATTTGTAAAGGAATATTAATTTTTTTTAAAAAATTAATTAATACTTATGGTGAATTTTAATTTGGATAAGATTGTAAATTTTAATATCTACTTAGAAACTGATTTCAGTTCATTTTCTCTTCTAACCCTTTGTTGCGTGTATTATTATTTATGTTATATGTTAGAATTTTGACCCTAAAGTTATTGTCACTTATTAAAGGATAAAAGGTATTCTTAAGAGTGTTATTATTATTTGAATATTGGCTAGTTATAAATTTAATTGATCATTTGTTATATAAGTGTCAAGTTAAATCTTTGTAGATAGAACTCATATTTGCTTTAATAGAGAATTAATTATGCTATCACTAGTTAATAGATTATAGTTTGGCAAGGAAATTATTATAGAACTCTTTGGAATTAGGATTTTACATATTACTCAATGAGATATGTATCCATCCAGTTAAGGTTACTTTATGAATTTTAAATGAATTATTTATAGATGATTATGGTACTAGCTTAGTTATAAATTTCCTAGTAGATATTTGATAATTATCCTTTAGTATCTTTGATTAGTTTGATTTAGTTATCATTTAGGTGTAGGATTGTATTATTGATGTAAATATTAGTGTTAAGTTTATTAGAACTTCATATTCTAGTGGAAAGTGCTATATTTACTTGTAAGCGTATTATTGCAATATTTGGTTAGGAAAGAGTAATATTTATGTTCCTACTCTATAAGAAAATTTTAACTCCATTAATCTTTCCTCTTTACTATTGTTAATTAAGTATTACATTATCTCTTGGATCCTGATATTAATGATCCTTCTTGTGATGTTTTTATTGTAGTCTTAATGCAAGATGAGGGTGTGGGTTATGGAGGTTGGGTGTTTTTATGTTAATGTTTCATGGATGCAATTGCATAGAATGATTTACCTAATTATATTGTTATATGTATGAATATGTGTGAGTTAGAGTTTTAAGTTGTAGTTAATTGACTAGCCTAAATTCATAATTGTGGTCTCTCTTTTTGGGTGGATTGTGTGTTTGGGATAGTTTGTTGATATGTGAACAATGTTGATGTTTTATGGTCATTGATTTTATTTGTGTTGATTCAATCAAGTTCCTTGCCTCTCTCTCTCTCTCTCTCTCTATATATATATATATATATATATATATA
>MU227639.1:2990153-3027763 GCA_018584345.1 Thuja plicata
TCCTTCAGTATGAAACATCTACTTCCAAAAACTTTAAAATAGCTTACACTAGGTGCATATCCATACCATAGCTCATAAGGTGTAGCATTTTTACCTTTCTTGACTTGTACTCTATTAAGGGTATAGAATGTTGTACTTATAGCTTCTCTCCAATATTTCTGTGCAACATTTTTCTCCATCATTAGTGTTCTGGCACAATCCATGATAGATCAATTTCTTCTTTCAGCTATACCATTTTGTGGTGGTGTCCTAGGTGCGGACATCTATCTTTTTATCCCTCTTTCATTGCAAAAATTGTTAAAATCATTAGAAATAAACTCGCCTCCTCTGTCAGATCTCAGACATTTCAGACTCTTACCTATCTCCTTTTCAACTTTTGCCAAGTACCACTTAAACAATTGGAATGCATCATATTTTTCTTTAAGAAACATAACAGTCATCATTCTAGAGCAATCATTAACAAATAAGATAAAATATTTGTCTCCCTAGTAAATTTTCTCACCAATAGGTCCACAAAGGTCAGTATGAACCAATTCTAAAATATCCTCAGAAGTATGAGTTTTACTCTTAAAACTAGACTTAGTCATCTTTCCCAATTGACATTGCTTGCACATTGCATTTTCAGGTTTCTTTAACTTAGGAAACCCTCTAACCTTTTTCAATTTTCTTATGCTTACCAAGTTATCAAAGTTTACATGACACAACCTTTTATTCCATAACCAAACATCACTATATTGTGCAAAAAAGAATGTCTCGACAGTTAAATCCAGATAAAACAAGTTACCTTTTGTTTGCTCATCACTTCCAACTAATTCTCCATTAGCATCATAGATCTTTGCTTTCTTGTGATGGAATTCAACTTTGTAACTAGAAGTATTCAGCTGTGAAACACTCAATAAGTTATACTTAAGATCATCAACCCAATATACATCATCAGATCTGATTTTTTCAGTCAATTGAATTGATCATTTCCCTTTGACACGACATGGTGTATCATTTCCAAATTTAACATAACCACCTTTACACTGATCTAAGGCTTCAAATTTAGCTTTATCACCAGTCATGTGATGTGAACAACCACTATCAATAATCCAACGATCACCTTTACTCATATAAGAAATCAGTGCATTTTTCTCATCATCATCAGAATCATCTTTCATTACAACATACACAACTTCTATATCATTTTCATCAGATTCATTATCAGAATCTTCTTCAACCATATAAAAATATTTCTTACCTTTATCTTTGTAATCCTTGTACTTCCTAAAGTTTCGGTCATCCTTTTTGTCTTTATACTTTCTATCTCTTCTCTGATCTTTGTCATTCTTATCAGGACATCTTGCATCAATATGACTAACTTTGTTACATGAAAAACAAATAATAGGAAGTTTACCTTTGAATTTTCATTTTCCTCTTGATAATGTTTTTGCCATAAGTGCCTCAAGTTCTTCTAGATCATCATCAGAAGTGTTGCTGTTACTATCCACACATTTCTTTCCTTTGTTTGATTTGTTGAGGACCATCTGGGACTTGAATGCAGATTCAATGGCTTGTGGAGTATAGTTATCAAAATTTGACATCTCAAATGTAGTAAGTATGCCTAACAAACTTTCCAAAGTCAAATTGTTGTTAGAAGTACATCTCAATTCTTGAATTGTAGATACTCTAATAGCATAAATAGGAAGAAGTTTTCTTTGTACCTTTCTCATGATGGTGTTATCATCAATGGTTCCTTTAGCTCCTCTAATAGTATTTACAACTTCCTTTATCCTACCATAATATGAAACTATATTTTCTCCTTCTTGCATTTTCATTTCATCAAACTTACCTCTTAAGCTTTCAGATTTGGCTCTTAGCACATTTGTGTCACCTCCATAGATGGTTTCAAGGGTATCCCACATTTTTTTTTCTCTTGTATAGTCCTTTATGTCTTCAAACTTATGATAGTTCAGGGATGATGCAATCTCCAACATTGCTTGATTATGTTCTTGATTTTCTCAACTGTGCAACATTGAGATCTCTTGTAGGGGCTACATATTCTTGATCAACATGATGTTTAGAAGAATCACCAACACCAGCCAAGTGAAATTTCATCAAACTTTTCCATGCAGAAAATTTATCCTTGGTCAACTTCGGTACCTCCCTTTTGTACATCTTGATCTTTTGCTCCAAGTACCTTCAAAATTTTTCAAGAGAACTAAGATTTGATACCAATTGTTAGAATGAATTTAGAATAAATGAGAGGGGGGGGGGGGTGAATCAGTTATCCTCAGGTCTAGATGTTCCCATTAAAAATTTATACCAATTTGAACAATTCAGATCTGGTCGACATCAATAATATAAAAGTGTGCAGTTTACTATAATAATGAAATAAGCTTGCAGAAACTTAACAGTAAAACACAACATAAACATTCATACATTTTGACACCATGATTTAACATGGAAACCCAATATGAGAAAAACCACCAGTAACATGCTACCAAAATTCTCACTCTTTTGAAGTGAGCTCTGTTAGGAGCCAACCCTGTTAAAGGTTACAAAATACACTGTCAATTGTGACCTAGTTAAAGGATTTAATCACTCTGTTAGGAGTGGCCTTGTTAGAGGACTTAGAACATTCCAATCTGAATGTCACCTTTCTTGAAGGATTTATACAATGATTGTTAGTTCAACCTTGTTAAACTATTTTAACTGATACAATGGTTAGAAAGTAATCGACGGGTTTGATCTGATTCATACAACTTAATTTGCAATCCAGATCCAATTCAGCTCTTATGCTAATTTGATGAGTGGCCTCCATTCTCATCTCAAACTCTAGATCTACTTGGAAATATGTCAAGCAATCTCTCTCTACTTCTCTGCTCAGCCTTCTTTTCTTAGATCTTGTTAATCAGTCAGTTAACCATGCAATCCTCTTGCATACTCTACATACACAACTATCTCCATGAATAACCCCTTGAGGTTATCATATACCTCTCCATCTAGGTCAGATAAATATTTTTCTGCTTAATCAAGATCATAGATCTTAGGTTAGGTCAGATCCAACGGATCTTTCCATCATTACAATACCATTTACTTCTCTAAAGTATTCTTTAATTAAATATTGAATCCATGCATTAATTGCAGTTACCCATGCATTAAATAACGTAAATCAATCTTTAATTAACTTTACATATCTCAATAAAATCAACTAAGTCGGCCAGAGATCTCAAATCTCATCAATAATCAAAATATTGTTTCTTAGCCAACACTGTGTTCTTCCTCTCGGTCGCCTCTATATTCCTCGGCATTTCACTGGCGCTCAACCATCACTGGCTTCACTTAGCATCAACTTCACATTTCTCAGCATCGACTTCACTTTACTCGGCGTCAAGTTCTCAGTGAACTGTCAGTGAAAGATAAACAAAATATCACTTTTCCAATGTGCCAAATGATCAAGTACCCTTGTGTTTACCCATAACTCAACTGTTTCCCTCAGTCTTCTTGTTATCCTTTTCTTCACATCAATAGATATGATACTCAAACATATAGAAATAGTCTCACCAGTTAAGGTCTAACATCAATGAAAAAACAATAATTGTTTCCATTGTAGCTTTCCAAAAAATCTTTCCAACATTAACATCATATTCAAAGCTTGATTATTGGTGGAAATTTTAATGCCATATGAAAACTGTAAGAGAAGAATGAGGGAGTGGGGAGGGAATATAATAATATGACTCACTTTAGGGAATGGGTGAATAGGAATGAAATGATGGATGCCAAAACAACAAATGGAATCTTCATATGGAAAAATAGGAAACTAGGTTTTAGCTATATAACTGTGAAATTAGATCGCTTTTTCTTTAAAGGTAATTTAACTTCCTTTAATTTTAGTATGAATGTAAGCATTCTTCTAGCATCAGGATTTGATCACTTCCTTGTGGCCCTTATTAAACAAGAAAGTTGTAAACCCAATAGATGTCCATTTAAATTTGAGAAAATGTGGTTTTTAGATGAAAGATTTATGGAAATGATAAGAAGGTTAAAATTAAGGGATCAAGAGCTTCTAATATTATGACTAAACTGAAAATAATCAAAAGAAGACAAAAAGAATGGAACAAAAAAAAATTTGGGAATATCTTTGAGTCCAAACAAACTATTGAAAAAAACCTAAAAGATTTAAATGAGTAAGTAATAAAACAAGGTATGGATCAGGAGAATTATCTAAAAGAAAAAGAATTATTAAGAGATTGTGAAGAACTCTTAGCCTAGGAAGAAGTATACTGGCACTAGAAATATAGAGAAACTTAGCTAGCTGAGGGGGACAAGAACAATAAGTTCTTCCACAACACCTTGAAAATAAGAAGACATATTAATAGGATTCAATAAATTAAAATCTCTAATGGAATAGTTTTAAGGGACCCTAAAGGGATTTTGAAAGAAGTAGTAGAATACATTGAAGGGATCTTCAACAATAGGGAGGGATCAAATTGGATGGCCCAAGGAGACATCATCCAACTTATCCCTGCCCTGGTAAGAAGAGAACAAAATAAAAAATTAGTAGCCAAATTTTAAAAAGAAGAAATGGAAAGTGCTCTTAATCATATATACCCAGAAGAAATAGAAATTTCTCTTAATCAGCTCTACCCAGATAAGTCCCCAGGATTGGATGGCTTTCCCACCTTTTTCTTCCAAAAATGTTGGTCCTTTATGGAGGATGAGATTACATCTTCCCTATAAAGCATTAGAAACTCAAGTAGACTCTTAAGGGAGATGAATAATAAATTCATACCCCTTATCCCTAAAAAAAAAGTGGTAACTACTATCGAGCATTTTAGACCAATAACGCTATGTAACACCTTGTATATTATTTTTACAAAAACTTTATCCAATAGAATTAAACCTCTTCTCCCCACCATTATCACAGATGAGTAGATAGGTTTTGTCCCTGGAAGATTAATTCTAGATGGAGTAATCATTGCCCATGAGGTGTGATGACATTAATTTGTCATTAGTATTCAAACAACACTTTCGGTAAGCTCACACCGAACAATAGTAAAGGGAAAACCAAAGATCAGATTAGAAATCACCATGAATGACTAAGTATAGAGACAACTAATGACACAAGGTAGTGTGTAAACCAAAAATCACAATACAAAGAGATAGAGTGGAATCCGATAGAGGAAACCAAAATGAAAGTTACAGTGTAGATTGACAAAATAGATTAAGCACAACTGACAGTAAAAACTGAAGAACAGTCAAGCATGACCGAAAGATAGAACCGAAAGTCAGTTGCAGCCCACAAAAACTGGATCTGACTTCCACGTCAGATAAAGCAAGGGTATTATATTTACAGGATATTTAATTGTTTTAAATCCATTTCTTTAGGGACAAGAAACATTAATGTAAGTGTTTTAATCAGTCTAACTGATTAAAACACATAAACTAGGAGATCTAGGTGCAAGTTGTAAACCTAATCTTAGAGTTAACATTGTTTTTATCATAACTCGATGAAATCAATCCATAGATAAATAGATGATGTACTAATTCATTAGATTGTGTGTGAGAGAAAGGAGAAAAAAATGAGCACATCTATGGATGGAATTGAGAGTTTCAAGAACCAAAGCAGAAAAAGAAGAATTTGGTTAGCAGAACCAAGAATAGAGGAAATTGATAATCAGAGATATTATTCAATCACAACTAAGGTGATATTATTTTTATGTGAACTACATAGGATCTATATCATAAATAGGAGATTGCATTTACTAGGTCAATTTGTAATTTTCTATCATTCTAACAAGTGAAGCAAAGTGTAAAAAATTCCTTTCAAGAAAGGTGGATTTAACAGTTCAATATCAAATCTCTTAACCGAGTGCACACTTAACAGTGTTGCTAAAAGCTCTTAACAATGTAGACTTTAACAGGTCTCCACAAATACTCCTAATAGGGTAGATCATCAGAAGTGATCAAAATTATAAGCCTTAACCGACCCCTTGCATTCTGTAGATAGTCAAGTTTTGTGGGTGCCATCCCCACCGCAGTTTTAACTTCCTAACAGGAGTTTTCTGCGATATCATATCTTGTGTTATGTGTCAATTATGTTCATAAATTTTTCTACGAATGACTCACATATATATTAATATTATGAATTGATATAACTCACACAAAGATAGTGTAGATCAGATTGAATGGATATGAAATTGATTACAAAGGTTAATTGATTAAAGAATATGAAAAAAATGTAGAGGTACTAATTCACCCCTCCCCTCTCAGTACTACTTCCCATTAAACCAAAAAATTGGTATCAGAGCTAAGTCTCTTCTTGGAAAGCTCAAAGGCTTAAGAGAAAAGATCTCACAATGGAGAAGTACAAACTTTATAAGAATATTGAGAATAAAAAGCTTGAGATACAGATGTTCTATGAACAGTATAAAGAAGCTGGAATCAAGATGAGAGAGCTATTGGATGAGAGGAAAGGAATAGAAACTTGAAACAATGAAAAATATTATCAAGAAGAAGAGATTCCAGATTTCTTTGAGTCTTTAGGATCAAATGCAATCAAAGCATCAGATACATCAGAAGAAAACATCACAAATCTAAAGGAGATCAATCAACATCTGACAGAGAAAATAAAGATGCTGCAAATCAGTCAAGAGACCCAGATGGTTAGAATGATTGATGTGATGAGTTCTGCTAGACAAGCTGAAATAGAAAGAACACTAGCTACTGATGAAAGGAGGAAGATTATAGAGAAACTACAAGAAAAGGAGTTAGAAATTCAAAGACATGTTGAGCATCACCATGAGCTCACAAATCAAATTATTCTTATGAGTCAAGAAGAAAACATAATGAATGTTGAACTCATTAAAAGAATATAGATTATCGGTGAACTAAGAGAAGAGAATGAAAAACTAAAGTATGAGGTTAGAATTTAGCAACAACATAATGAAGTTATCAGAAAGGCTAAAGAGAGCAATAAAATAATGGATGATTTTCTGGAAGGACAACAAAGAGTCAACAACAACAATGGTCTAGGCTTTACTAAAAAAGGAGAATCATCAAATCAACCCAATCCAAAGAATGTTTATGAAAATCCAAGACCAAAAAAGATTACATGCAAACACTATGGAAAGAAAGGTCACACATCAAATGTATGCAGAGGCAAAATGAAAGGTATTCCTAAATCTACATCTTCATTCATAGGATTCTGTTATAAATGTAACAAGAAAGGACATAAAGCATATGAATGTAAGTCTAAGATGGATCAACCAAAGAAGGAAACCTACATGGTCAAATATTGTCCTACATGCAAGATGAATGGGCACACAAGTCTTGAATGCTGGAAAAAGAAAAAGCAAGCATGGAAGCCAAAAGGTCAAGAAACTCCATATCAACCAAAGAGAATCGGTAATCAATATGTATGGGACTACAGTACTCAGACAAATTGTACAACATGTGGAAGATATGGTCACATTGTTGAAAACTGTATGAGATTATGGACTAGAAAGTCTAGAGGATGGACTAACCTCAGAATGACATGCTTACACTGCTATAAAGTTGGTCATCTCAAAAGGACTATAGAGACTGAATGACAAAGACAAGCACATATCCCAATGGAAACACCATTGAAGATATCTGGAAGGCTAGAGACAAGATGTGGAGAAAATTTTCAAGAAATGATGAAGCTAGAATGAGCAATGCAAATGGTGACACCCCATCCAATAGATCTAGTGA
The DNA here is from genome assembly GCA_018584345.1 of Thuja plicata. Taxonomy (NCBI): domain Eukaryota; kingdom Viridiplantae; phylum Streptophyta; class Pinopsida; order Cupressales; family Cupressaceae; genus Thuja; species Thuja plicata. The sequence continues at coordinate 2,997,870 of MU227639.1, forward strand.
CATCACCAACCCCACCTAAGCAGAACAAGTAAGTATGGAATTGCATTAACGCTAAGCTATTACTTTACATTAGTTCCATAATATGATGAAATAATTCCAAATTAGCATAAGAAAGATGCATCATGGTTATACTTGTTGAAATATGTGAAAACTATGTCTTCGGGCATATATACTAAAACCCGTCAGTATACACTTAAAGGAAAGACTACCTACATTCACCGAGTGACGTTGGTTATAAGAAAAATTTGTTAGTATTGACCGAGATCCATTAGTAAACAAGCACATGAACAAGTTGTCTGTGTTACCGAAACCTATCGATAAAAGTAGAGTGAACACTGATTGCTCTGAAATGTTGTAAGTGACACCGATGAAAATAAATTCTTCACCGACAAAATTAGTCTTTAGACACCGACGAGTTGGTGAGCATTTATTACTGGCATTTTAGGGAAACGACTATAAATAGGGCATCAGAGTGACTCATTTGTCATGACACCCAGAGCAGAGCGAGAAAAAGTGGTTTTGAGCAGAAAGAAACTAAGTTGTAGAGCGATCAAGACTTGACCTACAAGCATTTCGAAGAAGTTCAGAGATCATTGCAAACACAACAGTAAGTTCTATAGACCAACAACTCTATGTTTTCACACATTTATGTAGAAGCCCTAATTTTTGAAAATTGCATCAAAATCATGATCTGTAAAAGCTAAAAATGCAAAGAAGGATGAGTTCAAACTCATCAAGAACACTACATGTGAGAAACCCAATTACAAGATTCATCTAGAGGTTGCCTCACAACCCGATGAGGCTGGTGTGTTTTTATGCATTCTAGCTAGGTTTTTGCTGGTTGAAGATGTTTGATCCTTCATACACTGCAAGATTGTAGAGATTGGAACGTCAGAGATGGAAGAACCTTACTAGAAGATTTATAATGATGATGGAACCCTTAAGGAATAACACAAGCACATTGAGGTAAAAGGGCTTACCAATGCACTAAAGTTTCCTAAGGTCTTCAAAAATGATTGGATTCAGTTAGTGCTAAGTAGAATTCATAACAATAAGTTATGGTTGGATGAACCAAAGGAAATCACCCGAGATGTCATCCATGCGATCACCGGTTACCCCATAACTGATAAAGTAAAGGTACTAAAGCATCCACCAAAGGAAGAGACTGAAAAGATGACTAGAGTCAAATGGGATGACCGTGGATTGAAAGTGACAACAATAACTGATGATGAGATTAAGTTTGGTGCATGTGTATTGGGCTAAAAATTCTTCCAGGCCAACAAATTAAACAGTATTGCATTAGGTGTTGTGGACACAGCTTATAAAATTGTGAAGAAAGGTACACAGTTGGACTTATTTGAGCTACTCCTAAATCAATTGAAGGAAAATCTAAAGACAATCAGGAATGCAAAGTCAAACACCTGTAAGTTTGGATCACTGATCATGTGTATTTTCTTTTATTTTCAAGAGAAGTTCCCTTCAGTTGGAGATGTGAAATGGGACAACACCAAACCGGTCACCATGTAAATCAGTGAGCACATAGCCGCTCTAGGAGATAATTTTGAAACTGGACCATGGATGAATACTTCAATGTATTCAAAGACCAAATGCAAAAGAGGGTAAGAATCCTTAAGCAATTCATCGAGAAATATAAGGATGAGATATGCTTCATGGTTGACACTGATCATACCTTCATCAAACCTATAGTGGAAAGGACAACATGGTTGCAACCACTAGAATATGAGATCAACATTGATCTTGCAACAAAGGAAATTGATGGGTTAATCAATGAGCCATTGGACAAAAAGAAACCAAGGTTTGGCACATATGAAGAAGCCAAATCAAGAATTAAATCAGACCTAGTTGTCAAGAAGATAGTGAAAAAGAAGGAAAAAATGGTAAAGAATCTCAAGAAGATTCTATCTGTAGATGAGGAAGAAGCTTAGTAGGCTAAAGAAATTGAACAAGAGGAGGAAACCAAAGAACAAGTGTCTATCAGTATAGATGAAGAAAATATTAACTCAGAGGAAATAGAGTTAGACTCACCACCTCCTCCACCATCAAAGAGACCAAGAACTACAGCTGCTTCAAGGACCAGAAGCCAAACATCAAAAGAGTCTACTCCTTCACCTATTAAGAAAGGAAAATTCAGGACTTACAAAAGAAAAGCTCCAACACCGAAGAGAGGAAAAAATAGGAAGGGTAGAAAATACATCATAACTCAAGAGGATATAGAGGACACCAAGTGAGATGAAGCCCTAGAGGAATAAAATGTCAAGGTAAAAGAACCTACCACTATTGTTGACATTTGTGTGTATATTGGAAATTTTGGATCCATTACTGATCCACACATTAAGAAATGGGGGAGAAGAAATCAAGAAGATCAAAATAAAATTGAAGAAGCCATGATAGCTAAAATGTATAACTTCAAATATGTACCCATACAATTTGAAGGAAGTTATGTTCCATGGGAACTCTTGGACAGATTATTTGCTCGTTGGACATTTTCTTTGGTAAATGAGAAAGAAATGAGAGAGAGAGAGTACTTGTGTCTCTAATGCCGCCTGAATAAACAAAGGTAGAGATAAATGAAATGATGGAGAAACACAAGAAAGAATACTCACCAAAGCTAAGGGAATACAAATTTATTGAAGGCAAGTTGATTGAACTTGAAAAGGATAGTCACAATAAATGGTGCAAAATCATGAATAGACCAGTTGAGAAAGATAGCCCCGACAAAGACCTTCAACAACAAGATGTTGATAAGGCAAACCAAGATGATACATCCATTGAGCTAGATAAAGAAGAAGATGATACAACAGGGAATAAAAATGCAGATGAGGTAGATGAAACATGGGATGATACCACAAATGACAATGTTGTAGATACCAATGTTATCAACATTACCAATGATCCAACAAATGAAATCAATAAGGATGAAGATGTCACTATTGTAAAAGATACAACCGATGAACAGGACATAACGATTGATGGAGCATAGGTGAACATTCCTAGAAAATTGCCAATATTGATATAGGGTATCAATATCATGCAACAAACAAGTAAATTACTTGACAAGGAAACTCCAAAGGATGCAGGAGAAGAAGAAAATAAAGAAAACACCGATGGTCAACAAAACATCAGAGACACTCAAGATGTAACTGACACTAAAAAAGTTACAGAAGGAGACAAGGACAAAGATGCGGAAACTCAAGAAAAGAATGAGAACACCAAAATAGATGGTGCCAAGGAAACTAATGAAAGAGACAGACCAAAAGATGGAACTCCTGAGAAAATAGACAAAGGTTCTACTGACGATGCTAAGGTGAATGTAGAGACATCTATAGACACCCAACAAGCTAAAACCGATGCAAAGAAGCAGGAAGAAGCACAACAAGTCACATCATCAAGTACAACAGAAAGGGCTAAGAAATTAGCAATGGTGCTACATTCCACTGAGTCACAAAAGAAGAAGACAAAGAAGAACAAGTTAGAGGTTACACTAGATGAAATAATTGAAATACCAAAGTGTGACCCCACTACACTTGACATGGATGCACTACAAGAATATGGAGAGATATGCCAAAGGAAGACATTACAAGAAAAGCTAAAGAAACAACATAAGGAATCAATGGTGCTAGAGACAAATGGGACATTCTACACCAAATTCTACCTAATGTTGATATTGATCAAAGAAAGTCTATAATTGATCAACAAGCTATCCTCACTGACACCATCACAACTTAAAACATTGATGCTGAGAAAGACATTGAGGAGAGAGAAGAAATGAAGTACCAACAAAAGATCCTAGAGAACATCAGCCAAGAAGTGGCCAAGAATAAGGTAAAGCTGTCAGAATTCATATCTGAATTAGACCCCATCATGTCTGAAGCTATAAACTTAATTCAAAAGTCAAGCACAATAGAAAAGTTCACTCAAGAAAATAGTGAAAATATAGCAAAGCTAGATATAGATCTAGTAAACAGTGCTAGTAGCTTAACCACAGATGGAGAAAATGCAGTAAAACTACATTATGAAAATATCATAGAAGTAAAATGGTTAAGGAAAGATATTTGGGAGGAAGATACATGATTTAGAGAAGAAGTAACCAAGCTACAAGCTCAAATTCTTCCAAATCTTACACTGCTACAACAACATATCTGTTCTGCAAGACAACTGATAGCAACTCCCGAGATGTTTGTAGTAGACAACATCTATGATATGCATGCCAAGATAACACTTGAGCAAATGGATCTAGAAAACCTAAAGGAGAAATCGGAGAAAATGATGGAAGACATAAAGTCTTCTCATTCACACATTTTTGATAAGCTCTAAGGTAATTGACCTTTGCCCTTAATATCAAATAAAGGCGGAAATGATACTTGTACAAAATATCATTGAAAATGTTATATACATTTAGTCAGAATGGACAAAAGGTAGATATGTATATGTATATTCATAAAGGGACAATGCTATGAAGAAGGAAAATATATCATATGTACTGATATATCGGCATATACATAGGGGACTCATTAAATGACTAAGGATTATATATGTTGTATATACTTAACATTTTGTTAGTATTTTGAACATATCAATTTTTGATACTAATGTCAAAGGGGGAGATTGATGACATTAATTTGTCATTATTATTCAAACAACACTTTTGGTAAGCTCACACTGAAAGACAGTAAAGGGCAAACTGAAGATCAGATTAGAAGATCACCAAAAATGACTAAGTACAGAGACAACCGATGACAGAAGGTAGTGTGTAAACCAAAAATCACAATACAGAGAGATAGAGTGGAACCCGATAGAGGAACCCAAAATGAAAGTTACAGTGTAGACTGACAAAACAAATTAATTGTAACTGACAATAAAAATTGAAGGATAGTTAAGCATGACCAAAAGACATAATCAAAAGTTAGTTACAGCCCGCAAAAAGTGGATATGACTTCCACGTCAGATAAAGCAAGGGTATTCTATTTATAGGATATTTAATTATTTTAAATCCATTTCTTTATGGAAAATAAACATTAATATAAGTGTTTTAATCAGTCTAACTAATTAAAGCACATAAACTAGGAGATCTAGGTGCAAGTTGTAAACCTGATCTTAGAGTTAACATTGTTTTTATCAAAACTTGATGAAATCAATCCATCTATAAATAGATGATGTAATAATTAATTAGAATGTGTGTGTAAGAGAAAGGATATTAGAAAAAGAACATATATGGATTGAATTGAGAGTTTCAAGAACCAAAGCAGAAAAAGAAGAATTTGGTTAGCAGAATCAAGAACAGAGGAAACCGATAATCAGAGGTATTATTCAATCATAGCTAAGGTGATATTATTTTTATGTGAACTACATAGGATCTGTATCAGCAATAGGAGATTGAATTTACTAGGTCAATTTTTAATTTTATGTCATTCTAACAAGTTAATCAAAGTGTAAAATATTCCTTTCAAGAAAGGTGGATTTAACAGTCCAATATCAAATCTCTTAATCGAGTGCACACTTACCAGTGTTGCTAAAATATCTTAACAGAGTAAACTTTAACTTGTCTCCACCGATACTCCTAACAGGGTAGATCATCAAAGGTGATCAAAATTGTAAGCCTTAACCGGCCCCTTCCATTCCACAGATAGTCAAGTTTTGTGGGTGCCATCTCCACCGAAGTTTTTACTTCCTAACAAGAGTTTTTGGCGATATCATATCTTGTGTTATGTGTTAAATATGTTCATGAATGTCTCTATGAATGACTCACATATATATTAATGTATGAATTGATATAACTCACACAAAGATAGTGTAGATCAAATTGAATGGATATGAAATTGATTACAAAGGTTAATTGATTAAAGAATATAAAAAAGTTTTAGAGGTATTGATTCACCCCTCCCCTCTTAGTACTACTTCCCATTAAACCCAACATAGGTGATCTATACAGTTAAACATAACAAAGAGCCTAGTATGCTCATAAAATTAGATATTAAAAAGCCTATGATAGGGTGGATTGGAGATTTTTATGTAGATGTATGGAAGCCCTAGGATTTACAAATAATGGATCAGCCTCATATTTGAATTCATCTCTACCCCTAGGATGTCAGTATTAGTCAATGGAAACCTGGAAGACTTTTTTGAAATCTCACGGGGATTAAGACATGGAGACCCTTTGTCTCCTTTTCTATTCATTATTATGGTTGAGACCTTAGGTATATCATTATCTAGAGCAAGAGAATTAGGGTACTTAAGAGGAATAAAAATCACTAGTGAGATGGAAACTACCACTCACCAACAATTTGCTGATGACTCAATGTTATATGCAAAGGAAGCGAAGAGAGAAGTTGAAAATATTAAACAACTTATAGATAAATACTCAATAGCCTCAGGACAAATTATAAATAAAGGAAAATCTAAGGTATTCTTTTCAACACAGGGGAACCTGTGGACAATGAAATAATCAGTATCTTGGATTTTAAAAAGGGCGCTTTACCTAGAAAATATTTAGGTTTTCCTTTGGACAAAGGCAATAGGAATTCCAACTTATGGATAAATGTGTTGATTAAGGTAGACAAAAGAGTGGAATATTGGAGAGGGAAATGATTATCTTCTGTAGGGAGGGTGACTATGTTAAAATATGTAATGTGTGCCCTTCCAATTTATTAGATGTCATGTTTTCATCTACCAACCAACATTAAATAGAAATTAATTCAAAAATTTGAAACCTTTTACTGGAAAGGTGTTGCGGAAAAAACCAAGATGGTGGTCATAGCATGTTGTTAGAATATCTGAGAGGGAGGGGGGGTAAATCAATGACCTCAAAAATCAATCCAATAATCCAACCAAAAATTTATAACACAAATATAATTCCTCTAGTTATCTTCAGTCCTACAAGATGTATGCCTTTATCAAATATATATTGCTCGGTGAATATACTATTTATCCTTTTCTTAAGATTTACTGAATAGCAGTAAATAACTTAGTGTTTACTGATCAATCCTGTTTTAGTAATGTGTAAAGAAAAAAGTCAAAGAAATGAACCATATAAAACATTTGACACATGGATTTTTAACGTGGAAACCCTGTTAAGGGAAAAACCACTTGGGACCGGTAACTCAAAATTTTAACTCTTCTGAAGTGAGCTTGGTGAAGAGCCAACCCTGTTAAAGGTTATAAACACACTGTTAAGTGTGACCTTGTTAGAGGATTTAAAACTAATAGTTTATCACTTGACCTAGTATTCACTATGCTGCCAACATGAAAACCTTTTGATACTCCTTGGGATGTATCTCAATATATTAAGGATGGTTAAATCCCACTATGTTAAGGGATTTTCTGATACAATGGTTAAACTGAAACAATAAACGATCTGTTCATTAATACAACTTTGAATTGCAGATTTTTCAGATCTATTGTAATTCCATAATACCTTTCTGAGCAATGTCCCCTTCAATTCCTTTTCTCTACTTCTTTATGCTCGATGAATGTTGTTACTTCTTTATTTCTCGGTGTCCACAAAATTCTTGGCTCTGTCGTTCAACCTGTATGATAATGTTAGAGTAATCATTAATTTTCTTATTAATTAAATCATGTTGATTTAATTAGTTAAGTTATTACTCTTTAGTGCTTAAGCTTTCTCTTAGGTGCATTAATAATTAATTCTTTTATTAATTATTAATGTGCAACCTAGCTTTTTTAGGCTTTAGGGTTTTGTTCACCTTTATAGGTTGAACCTTGTAATTATTTTTTCATTAATTCAGATTATAATTTTGCTCTTACATTTTGAGCAACATCTGAGTTCTTCTTTTTCTTCCTTTTGCTTCTCTCTTGTAACAGGTTATTTGCATGCAGGTATTCTTGGCATTCTATGGATTTGTATTTCTCAAATCCTACATGGTATCAGAGCCACACTGTTTCTACCTGGTCTGGGTTTTGTGAAGCTATGATTTGAGGGAAAAAACCACAACTTTTATGGGGTTTCTTCTTCATTTTGGAAGAGATGCTTTTTTCTAGAGCACTTTCAGCTAAAACAGACACCACCATCGCGCTCAGAAGGCCTGGGAGAGTTAATTTTCATATAAATTTTGCTATTTTTGGCCACAGTAGCCTCTGGAAATTTTTTTCTCTCTCCTAGGTCGTACGGCTCAAATTTCAAGGTGAAAAACGTTCAAAAAAATAAAAAAATTAGAAAAAAACAAATTTTATTTTTTTACAAAGTTTTTTTCAAAAAAACAAAAAAATATACATTTTTTTAAAGTTTCTAAAAAGCTTTTGTAAAGTTTTTAAAAAAAAAAACTTTGAAAGAAAAGGTGCGTACCTTTTGGAAAGGTACAATGTGCAGGAATGATGTCATCATTTGTAGGTCAACATTCAGGCTTAAAATTGATGTCCACGAAACCATCACACAGTTTTGACACTTTTACAAAAAAGGCAGCCTTCAGTGTTTTGGCTATATCTTTTGCGTACGGCGTCCATTTTCAAAAAATGAAATATCATTGGAAAGCTCTTTCTGAGCCGGAGATGATGATACTGGTTTTATATGAATATTTGGCCATTTGAGTACCTATTTTTAGTGTCAAAGTTGTAGCTTTCATTTCCCTCCTCCTTGCACCAAGTTTTGATCTAAATGCAGTAAGGTCAGATTTCTCAGTTTGTTTTTTTATTTAAAAGAGTTATCATGGGTTTTTCTTCTCACGCTTCAGTTTTTATTTTGGAATGGGGTAATTATGAGTCATGGGAAAAGGGTATACTTACAAATTATAGGTGGCTTAATATTTTTCCTTATTTGTATGATCTCATACCTGAACCAGCCACTTCAGAGGGAAAAATTGCACGGGATATTATTAGAGATCACATAGTAGGACTTATAGTGTCTAGTGTTGATCATGACACTGTGTTGGCTATATCAGACATTGATTTTCCTCACCCACTTTGGACACATCTTTGGGAGATCTATGGAGACCGTAATCTCTCTCCATTCCCAGAGGATCCAGCTTCAGACTGTCTCATACCCATTTCTTGGAGAGAGAATACACCCTTTGATCATGATACTTTAGAGAAGCTTGAGTATTTAGACACCCTTACATGTTCTGATGGATTAGAGGCTTGTCTCACAGTTCCCACTCTTCAGACTGAGACTTTATCAACATCTCCTATTGCTCCTGATTCTGTGCAGCAGGGAATCATACATCTTCCAAACATAGATACTTTGGACTCTTATGTTGCAGACATATCTTTCTTCTTTGTTGAGTCTTATACTACAGATTTGGAGGATTATTTTGAGGACATTCATCTCCTCTACCTTGATAGTTAGGTTATCATTGTTTTCCCACCATTATCCGTGCATTCTATAGCTGCATTTTAGGATTCTCCATATCAGTTTGGATTTGGCATCAGTTGTTTTAGTTCAGACAGAGAGATTATTTAGCATCTAATCATGGTACACATCCTGAGAGAGATTGGTTCATCACTCTTCACAAGGTTTCTTTGACATCATCCTTTGGATTCGTTTCTTCCCAAGGGGAGGAATATCATTTGTAGCTTCAAGATCTCCTTTTGGATTCTACATCAGGCATCTACCATTGTAACAAGAGTTTCTTCATTCTGGGGGGACTTTGGTGTCTCATCCCTCTCTAATGGGGGGGCTGATTGTACTTATGGTCTTGAGAGAGTCTCTTGAGCCATTCCTTTTATGCATTTTCTCTCTTTTTGGAGAGGGGTTTTTCCCACAGGGTTTTCTTCTTTGTCTCTGATTTACAGAGATTTCCTTGTATTGGGTACCTGATCAGGCCTTGTTGCCGGGACCCATTTCCTGCTTTCATAGTTGTGTTAGGTTAGCTTACCCCTCGTGCTTAGCTTAAGGGGGGGTGTTAGAGTAATCATTAGTTTTCTTATTAACTAAATCATGTTGATTTAATTAGTTAAGTTATTACTCTTTAGTGCTTAAGCTTTCTCTTAGGTGCATTAATAATTAATTATTTTATTAATTATTAATGTGCAACCTAGCTTTTTTAGGCTTTAGGGTTTTGTTCACTTTTATAGGTTGAACCTTGTAATTTTTTTTTTATTAATTCAGATTATAATTTCATTCTTACATTTTGAGCAACTTCTGAGTTCTTCTTTTTCCTCCTTTTGCTTCTCTCTTGTAACAGGTTATTTGCATGCAGGTATTCTTGGCATTCTGTGGATTTGTATTTCTCAAATCCTACAGATAAGATCTACATGAATACTTCTATCTTCACCAGAATTCTCTCCAGCATTCCTTTATTTCATAATGAATTACTTATCTCTTTATATATACATGATTTCACTGTTCTTTCTTCTTGTTTACTTCATTGATCACTTCTTGATCCGTAAAGCTTTCCATGCTTGCTTTAGTTTTATTCTGTAAATCTCTCCTTATTTTTGGAATAAAACATGCTTTAAATCTCCTTATCTTTATCTTTTATCTGATCGATGAAAACAAAGTAATCAATCAATTAACTCTAAATATAGTTCCATCCAACTAAGTTGTTTTGTCATTTCCTAACTTTAGTTCTCATCGGTCAACACTTCAGTTGTGCTTGATGACTACTACAGATAGCTCGGGCATCAAATTCAGTTCTATTTAGTGACAACTACAGTTAGCTTAGTAATTCTTGCTCGAGTATCACTTTCTCGAGTAACACTATCCATCGGTTAACACTGTGAAGTTCTCTGTTTGGGGTTCACTGTCCATCGGGGTTTACTGTCACTCAATGTATATGATTACCAGTGACAAAAAATTTGTCTCTTCAGATCTTTAAGTGTTGTGACAATATGTGTATGAGAAATCATACCATATCAATTTGACATCAATGAAAATACAATACATTAACTGATTTAATGTCTTGCATTTAGTTTCTGCATCTCGGTGATCATCAACTTTGTCATCTTCAAACATTCAATCAGTTATAGTTCATCAATCTCTCCCTTTGGCATTGATGGAAACATACTACTAACACAATATGAAAGATATAAGTTGTAGCTCATCAATCTCTCCCAAACTTATTGTTCTATAATGAATTCAAATATCTGACTCTCGGTAAGATCTTCTAGCTTAGATTTTATTCTTGCAGAGTACTTTTCTTCACTCTTCATTCCTTCCACTGTAATGTAGCAACTTCTGATTCCATCTATCCCTTTGTTGTAGAATCTCTTCTCCCTTTTCTGGATAGATATGCAGTGTTAACTTTTCCAATTCTCTCCCTTAGATGGATGTTTCTTTGAATCTTTCTCTGATGTTTTCTCTCGCTTTGAATCTTCTCTCCCCTTATCTCTAGATATTTCATATGGATATATTCATTTATTTCATCTCCCCCTTTGACAACAATGCCAAACATGTAATATCTCTCACCTTAATATATTCCCTGAATTTCCTCTACATCAACAGTTTGGATTTTTAGTAGCCATTAATTTCTCTGGTGTTTGGTTCTTATAAGTACCTTCTTGTACTGATTTTTCATATCAGTCCATATCTCTTCTTGCATCAACATGAATGATCTTCTAATAATGTGTAGGCTGATGCAGCCTCCTAGTCAGCTTAGTGACCATTAGACAAGGGTCAGACCCCTAGTATTTTCCTTAGGTACTCAAATGTATCTTTTGGAAATGGCTTTGTCAATATGTCTACTAATTTTTCCTTAGATTGTACATATTCCAATATCACCTCTTTTTCTTGTACTTGTTCCCTTAAGTAATGATACTTAATAGCAATGTGTTTTTTCTTAGCATACATAAAAGGGTTCTTTGAAATGTTGATAACATTTGTATTATGATAATAGATAATCACTGGATCAAGGATTTCCATATTCATACCTTTTAGTAATTGCTTGATCCATGAAATGTGAGAGAAATTTGTAGCAGCAACCACATATTCTTCTTCTGCAGTGGATTGTGAGATGCATCCTTGCTTTTTACTTATCCATGTGACAAGTCTGTCACCCATAAAGAATGCTCCTCCTGTGGTGCTCTTTTTTTCATCTATGTTTCCATCCCAATCAAAATCTGTATAGACTTGAAGCTTAAATTTTCCTTCTTTATTATACCACAGACCATAGTCTTCTGTATTCTTTAGGTATTTTAGAATTCTTTTGACAGCATTCATGTGTTATTCTTTGGGATTAGCAGAGAATCTTACAATTATTCCAACTGCATGTGCTATATCTGGTCTAGTATATAAAACATACATGAGTTTTCCAATCATAGATCTATATAAGGTTTGATTTACCTTAGTTGACTTGTCTTCCCTTGTCAGTTTGCATTCAGTTGCCATAGGTGTTCCAACTGGCTTGGAGTCCTCCATTTTGAATATCTTCAAAACTTCCTTAATGTATTTGGATTGTGTGATGTATATGCCTGCATCCTGTTGAAGAATCTGTAGACCAAGAAAAAATTTGATCTCTCCAAACATTGACATCTCAAACTCTTTGCTCATTTCATCAGAAAATGATTTGCATAACATATCATTACCTCCAAATATGATATCATCAACAAATATTTTAGCAATCAGAATGTTATCATTAATGTTTTATTTTAAATATAGATTAGTGTTATCACTTGTTCTTACAAATCCAATACTAATGAGATAAGAGTGAATTCTTTCATACCATGCTCTCATTTCTTGTTTCAATTCATACAAGGCTTTTTGTAGTCTACAAACCATGCTCCTCTTGTTAGGATAAACAAACCCTTCTGGTTGTTCAATGTATAGTATTCCATTCAGAAATGCAGACTTTACATCCATTTGGTATACTTTGAATCCTTTGAAAGCAGCATGATTAAGAAGAATTATTACTCCTTCTAGTCTAACAATGGGTCTAAAGGTTTCTCCATAGTCAATACCTTGTTCTTGTGCATACCCTTTGCATACTAATCTTGATTTGTTCCTTGTGACTTCTCCATTCTCATTCAATTTGTTTCTGAATATCCATTTGGTACCAATGAAATTCTTGTCATTTGGTGTAGGTACTAATGTCCATGTTTTTTCTCTTCAATTTTCTCAATCTCTTCATTCATAGAATTGACCCATTTCTGATTCTCAAGTGTAGTATTAATAGATTTAGGCTCAAAATCACAAATCAAACATCTAGTGTTTAGCAACTTACTTCTTATTCTCATTACAACTCTTTTGTCTCCTATGATCTGGTTCTATGGATGGTGTCTTCTGACATACTTGGCAAGTATAGGTTCATATATCTATACATCATTCTGATCATCTTCTTAACCTTAATTTTGATCTTCATCGCTCGATACATTATTGTTCAAGCAATTTCCTGATTTTTGGTGTTTGCAGCCTGATGCTCAGGTGCATTTTTCTATTGCTTGGTAGTGATACACTATTGCTCGGGCAGAGTGTCAGGTTATTCACTATAGACAAACCTGTTGTAGTCTTCCAGTTCCTTTCTACTTTCCTCATCATTTTTCTCAGCAAATTCATCCACTTTGACATTTGCACTTTTAGTGATTTTGTTAGAGGACTTGTTAAGACATTTATAAGCATTGCTTTTGGTAGAATAACCTAGAAATATTCCTTCATCACATTTGGAGTCAATCTTTCCATTTCTATCATCTTTCAAAATATAACATTGACTTCCAAATTTTTTAAAGTAACTTACATTAGGTGAGTATCCATACCATAGTTCATAGGGTGTCTTATTGGTGTCTTTCTTTAATTGAACTCAGTTTAATGTATAGACGATAGTACTAACAGCTTCTCTCCAGAATTTTTGTTTGATGCCTTTCTCAATCATCAATGTTCTGGCACAATCAACAATGAATCTATTCCTTCTCTCAGCAATCCTATTCTACTATGGTGTTCTCGGTGCAAAAACCTATCTTTTGATTCCATTCTCATTACAAAAGTTAGTGAATTCATCCGAAATAAATTCTCCTCCTCTATATGATCTTAGACATTTTAGTTCCTTTCCACTTTGTTTTTCAACTATGGCTTTATACCATTTAAACATATTGAATGCTTCTAATTTTTCTTGTAAGAATATAACAGTCATCATTCTAGAATAATCATCTACATATAGAATGAAGTATCTATCACCATAGTAGCTCTTTGTTCTCATTGGCCCACATAGATCAGTATGGACTATCTCTAGAATAGAATTAGATGTCTAGGTTTTGCTCTTGAAACTAGACTGTCATTTTTCCTTTTTGACAATTCTTACACATGACATGGTCGATTTTTGACACGCTCAGTAAGCCTCTCACTTTCCTTTTATTTCTTATCATAACCATGTTGTCAAAATTAACATGACATAACCTTTTATGCCAGAACCATATGTTGTTAAAATTCACATGACATAACCAATTGTTAGAATAACTAAGAGGTGGGGGAGGGGTGGGGTGAATCAGTGGCCTCAAAAATTAATCCAATAATCCAACCAAAACTTTATACCACAAATATAATTCCTCTAGTTATCTTTAGTCCTACAAGATGTATTCCTTTATCAAATATATTCTACTCGGTGAATATACTATTTATCCTTTTCTTAAGCTTTACCAAATAGCAGTAAATAACTTAGTGTTTACCGATCAATCTTGTTTTAGTAATGCGTAAAGAAAAACATCAAAGAAATGAACCATATACACATTTGACACATGTATTTTTAATATGGAAACCCTGTTAAGGGATAAACCACTTGGGACTAGTAACCCAAAATTTTCACTCTTCTGAAGTGAGCTCTGTGAAGAGCCAACCCTGTTAAAGGTTACAAACACACTGTTAAGTGCAACCTTGTTAGAGGATTTAAAACTAACAATTTACCACTTGACCTAGAATTCACTATTATTTCAACATGAAAACCTTTTGACACTCCTTGAGATGTATCTCAATATTTTAAGGATGGTTAAATCCCACTCTATTAAGAGATTTTCTGATCCAATGGTTAAACTGAAACAGTAAATGATCTGTTCATTAATACAACTTTGAATTGCAGATTTTCAGATCTATTATAATTCTATAATACCTTTTTGAACAATATCCCCTTCAATTCCTTTGCTCCACTTCTTTCTGATTGGTGAATGTTATTACTTCTTTGTTTCTTGATGTTTGCATAATTCTTGGCTCTGTCCTTCAGCCTATATGATCAGATTTGCATGAAGACTTCTATCTTCACCAGAAATCTCTTCAATATTACTTTTTTTTCGTAATGAATTACTTGTCTCTTTATATAGACATGATTTCATCATTCTTTCTTCTTGTTTTCTTCGTTGATCACTTCTTGATCAGTAAAGATTTCCATGCTTGCTTTAGTTTTATTATGTAAATCTCTCCTTGTTTTCTGGAATTAAAAATACTTTAAATCTCCTTCTTATCTTTATATTTTATCTAATCAATGAAAACAAAGTAATCCATCAGTTAACTCTAAATATAGCTCCATCCATCTAAGTTGTTTTGTCATTTCCTAACTTCAGTTCTCGTCAGTCAACACTTCAGTTGTGCTCGGTGACTATTATAGGTAGCTCGGGCATCAACTTTAGTTCTATTCAGTGACAACTGTAGTTAGCTTGGTAATTCTTTCTCGAGTATCACTTTCTCAGGTAATACTGTCTGTCGATTAATACTGTGAACTTTTATGCTTGGGGTTCACTATTTGTTGAGGTTTACTATCACTCAGTGTATATGATTACAGATGAAAAAACCTGTCTCTTCAAATCTTTAAGTGTTGTGACAATATGTGTATGAGAAATCATACCATATCAATTTGACATCAATGACACTACAATACATTAAGTGATTTAATGTCTTACATTTACTTTCTGCATCTTGGTGACCATCAACTTTGTCATCTTCAAACATTCAATCAGTTATAGTTCATCACATGTGGGACAATATGTAAAGAAAAGGAGGATGGAGGAGTGACCTTAAAAATATTAAAGATCATAACCTAGCCTTAGGGGCTAAGTTAGTATGGAAAATTGTAAGGTTCCTAAAGTTAAATGGGTAAAGATTGTCAGACACAAATATCTAGATCAAACAGATACCCTTAGCATCCTTAGGCATTAGAACCCACTCAAAGGGTCGAGGATATGGAACTTTATAAGAGATTGCATAAATATAATTAAAGAAGGAGTATCTTGGAACATAGGAAGTGGTAATTCTACCCTCTTTTGGGATAACTCTTGGAGAGGTTATCCGACCTTGGATAACCTCCTAAATGACAAAGAAACAATCACTAGACTTAAAATGAAACAAGGCATTTATGTGCAAGACTACCTCCACTTCTCAAATGATAATTCGGTTATGGGATGGGAATGGGATTTAGGAAGGAATATTGAATTACTAGAAGAATTTAAAAAATCTATGGAAAATATTCTCAAATAAATGTCTATTACCCCAAATAGGGTGGATGATAAGGTAGGTTGGACCCATGCCAAAAATGGTGAATATAAAGTTAAGGATGGATACATAAGCCTTTATAAACAAAAAAGATATGCTTAGTCTGATATTCCTTTGGATCTATGTTGGAACAAAGATTTCCTACCAAAGGTAGGGATGTTCACATCGGGCGGCCCTACAATACAGACTATTAATAGTAGAATGGTTTAGAAGAATGGGTTACTGTGGGCCATCAAAATGTGTTCTATGTAAAATAGAGGAAGAAAGTATTGATCATATTTTTTGTGTGTGAATATATACATAGGTGTTGGGCATGCTCATAAGGAGACTTAAGTACAAATTGTCCCTACCCAATAGAATTGTTGACCTTCTTACTAGCTGGCTTAGATCTAAAAAAAAGACTTGTATAACAATATTTGGACTATAACCCCATCACTACTTATATGGGAAATTTGGAAAGAAAGGAACAGACGGATCTTCAAAGAAATATAATTAGGAATTGAATAGTTTCTTAATAAGCTAGAAGAAGCCATTGTAGAAGTTGTCAATAATAGGAATCTTCTAGGGAAGTAGGATATGGTTTTCACTGCATGGGATGATATTGTTAGTAATAACTGAGAGGGGGGGGGGGGTGAATCAGTGGCCTCAAAAATTTATCCTTCAACCATTAACCACCAATCAAATAAACCTCAGATTATTAAGTCCCTACAAGATGCATGCCATGAAATACTTATAATGAATAACTGTCTGTCATTTTTCCTTGTCTATCCTTATTCTCCTTGATTACCGATAAGTAGTATAACTATTTATCAAAACTCAGTAAATAAGCAGAGTATACCGATCAACCCAGTGTTAACTATGTCAGATACAAAACAATAAAGAAATGAATCATAGACACATAACACACAAATTTTTAATGTGGAAACCTTGTTAAGGGAAAAACCACTAGGATAGGTACCCCAAATTTTCACTCTTCTAAAGAGAGTCCTGTTAGGATCCAACCCTGTTAAACATTACAAACACATTGTTAAGTGTGACCTTGTTAGAGGATTTTATACATAGAGGTTGTCACTTAGTATCGAGCATCTATTACTACCATCCTTGAATCAGCCTCCTTCTTAGACTATCAATAGGTATCAGGCAAGTCCAATGCTACTTTCATGAATCAACCTTTTTGGCATTCCTTGGGATGTACGTCGATATATAGAAAACTGTTAAGTCCTTCTCTATTAAGAGACTTGATGCTTCAATGGTTAAACTAAAATACTATGACCTATTTCTAATGCAACTTTGAATTGCATATCTTTAGATCTATTTAAGTACATTACCTCTCTGATCAATGTATCAACTCAATTCCTTTGTGCTCCACACTTTCTACTCTGTGATGCTATGCTTCACTGTTCGTCAATGTCTCCAGAATTCTTTAGCTCTCCTTCAGTTTGATTGATCAGGACTGTATGAAGTTCTACTTCATCAGTTTCTCTTCAACATCCTCTTTTCATTCACTTCCATTAATCCCCTTTCCATGAATGTGATGTTTTGAAAATGAATTAAGCTTTTCTCTTATATAGACATGATTTTCACTTTTTCTTGATTCTTGATTCTTGATTCTTGATTCTTGGCTTGTGTTGGTGCTATTTCCTATTTAAATTGTGCCTTGTAATTTTCCTAGGGTCTCTTGTCATTAGTAGTGTCCAAGGCTTTGAAATCAAGATTAAAATTATTCTTATGCCTCTACAAAGTTTTCTCAAACCCTTAACCTAGTTGAAAATGGTGGAAACTGACTAAAAAACCCTAACTGTCTTGGCTGATTCTATTTTCATGTTACTTTTTTGGTCACTTAAGCTACCTCAAGTCATGTGTTCATGTTAAATGGGTTGATTTTTACAAAAAGACTATGTTATTCTAACCGATTTGATAATTCCTAAGTCACGCCACGAAAAAATCCCTTTTATGTCATTATCTTATGTGGTGAGCAAGTCAATTTTGATCGAACGACCCGCTTAATGGCTTAATCAGAAAGTGCACGACATCTAGCGAGTAAGAGATTAAGTAGTGGTGATGGGTGTCCTTGGTGGGGATGAACAGTCATAAAGGTTCTCAATTAAACAATGGGCAAGTATGAAGGAATATGACGGCTCACTTAATGGCTTAAACAAAAAGTGCGCGATATCTAGAGAGTAAGCGATTAAGCGGTAGCGACACCTGTCTAGGAAAGAATGTGAGTCCAGTCTCAGACAACATAAAGGATGCTAAAGACCAGAAAGATATAATGGTCAGCTTAATGGCTTATACCCAAGATGTACAACATCTATCAACAAAGCCATTAAGCGGTGATGACATCTGGCAGCTAGTGGACCCGGACATTCAGAGTTGGCAAGAATTTAAACCATAGTTAAGTTGTTTTATATCCAATGGCTCGCTTAATTGATTAAAAGGAAAGTGCTCAACATATAGTGAGTAAGTGATTAAGCAGTGGCAACACATGTCCTCGGTGGACAATTGTTTTTAGGAAAATAAGATAGTCGTTAGATGCAAAGAATGATGTCCAAAATCTATGGCTCAAATTCAAAGTTGATAAAATGAGTTGTAAAGAGTTGTTAAGCCGTGAAATTGAAGCCTGTGAATGAATTATAGAATGTGTGGCCACTCTAGTCAAATTCAATTTGAAAGATTGATTTGATTGAGGCCGTAGAATTGATTGAGTCAACTTGTAGTCACAATGATTCATCAAAATCATTTGAGAAAAGATGGGATTGCAAAGAAAATTGGCTTCATGTGATTTCTGTGTAGAATGGGTAAGCTTTTTTGATTCACCAACATTCATATTGTAGTGGGATTTGTAGTTCAAAAAGGTTTTTAGAACTTTGTCTCAGAATCTAAGTCTAATATCAAAAGAAAAACCTTAGTATGGCCCCTAGAGTTGAGATTTCTAGAGAGGTTGATTACCAAAAAAGAAATGTTAGGGAAGACTTGTTATAGCAATTTCCACTATCCACAAGAGATGCCACTCAAATTAAAAAGGTAGTTCCACCACATCCCCGCTTCAAAATCGGAGAAGGGTTATATGATTTTGGTAGATGGGTGAAAGATGTCAAAACCAGTTTTTATGGCCTTACTCTGTTTAGGACAGCCTATAGCCAGAGGAATGCCCCTACCCCAGAGTGTAACATTTGGGAGTTAGATGTGGGAAAATTGATAGCACCTGGTGTGTTTATGGACACTAGTTTGTTCACTTTAATTGCAAACACTTATGATAAGGTGGATAGGGTTGTTAGGGATACCTAGGGAAATGTACTATTGATTGTATCAGCTGATGAAATCAGAAGGATCTTCAAACTGACTGACACCTCTGAGCATATGGATGATATTGATTTGGAGTACTTTAAAGAAGTATACCATAATCAGAGGGAGTATTACAGGGATGAAGCATTGAAGGGATATTTTAATAAAATAGGGGACTTGGTTGTAGTAGGGCGTAGGACCCCATAACCTTTCAAGTTGGATCTTTTTAATGGCAAGGCCAGAAAGATGTATAGTGCTTTGTGCCAAGTATTGGGGGTAGATGAAGATGTAAAAATGCCTATCCATATAATGTTAATGGTTGTTCAAATTTTGCATCCCCACCTATCAGTAGTATTTGATTATGCATCTTATATTGCTAAAGAGATGCATGAGGGTTTGGAAGGAATTCAAGACAACAAAATACATAAACCAATGGGATGGTATTTCCTCATGATGCATATGTTCTTGTTCAACAATGCAGACTTCTTTGAGGAAGAAATGGAACTGACTAAGTTCCAAGGTGATAAAGAATTGCCTGTTTAGATGTGGAGTGTAGATTTGTCATGGGATAGGAATAGTGCTAGTTATGTTTATTTTGATAAGGTTTTTGCAACTAGACTCAAGTCACTACTGAGCAACCAAAATGCTAGGGTCCACACTAAAATGATGAGGCTTTAAAGGCCTATGGAATATGCCCCAGAGCTAAAAATTTCTCACAATTGGGGAGATCTAATTTTGTACCCTTTTTCTATAGTGATTAGGGTTTATGGATTCAGAGGAACCCCTTATGTGCTACCCTAAAGAGTCCCACTCAAGATTGGAGTAGCAAAAATCATAAGGCAATTGGGTGGGCTACAGGGAGAAGCCCTGACCGGAAAGATGAAGGGAAACATCTTTCCTACCCTAACTAGAGCCCATCACTTCATCATAACCAAAGGTGGGTGGACACAGTTTGACAAATATTTTAAGCCTTATCATTTAGCTACATCTGTGTCTAGATGTGCAGATAATGAAGACTCTATCATGGGTATGTTCAGGAAGATGACTAAATGCTTGATATTAAAACATCAGTTCAACTACCCTGAGGATATCATTAGAAATATTTTTGACCTTGATATTCAGGAATTTAGGAAGGAGAAATGGATGGCATACAAGAAGTCTTTGGACTTTGTATGAAATTTTGATAAGACTTATGATCCTTTAAAGGAATTTTTCCCACAGTATTACAAAATTGACTCCCTAATGAATCTTTTTGAGGGGATCATACACACCCTAAATGAGAAGAAGCATAGAACAATTGAAAATGAACCAGAAAAGTCTCTTGCTGTCTTGAATAAATTTCCACAGGGGAGAATAGTCCCACCAAGGGATTATGTAGTGTATAAAAGGAGAGGATACACTACTATTGCACCTAAAGCTAACAAACCTCTTCAGTATAAAGGAAAGAGGCTAGCAAATATTGATGTTCAAGATGTGCCTTCTCCCAAAAGACAAAGGTTGGAAAAAAAAGAACAAGAGAGTGAGTTGTACTCTCCTTCCCAATCCCCTTTGCAATATGATGACCAAGCCATCACTGAGAGAATTGGTGCAATTGAGGAATGATGGTGAAGTGGTTGTTACCTCTTAGGAGTTACAAGAAGTGATGCCAGAGGCACCTAAACATATAGCAACTGACCTCACAGTAGCTGAATTTTCTGGCAGGGAGTTAGATCATATAACCAAGTAGGCTAGTGATGAATTCTTGTCTGATGATAATTTCATTAAAACCAGGGTATTCATTCAATTTCTATGGAGGTGCCACATTGATGAATTCAATCATAAGTGCCAAAACCTGCAAGAAGCCCAGCCCAACTCTACTAAAGAAGATATAAGAGAAGGAGGTTAAGAAGGAGATGATATCAAATTTTGATAAGATCACCCCTGAAGAGGGTAGAGAAACAATTAAGAAGCAGGGAGTTCTCATACTACCTCAATGGGATCTAGTAGATGTAGTAATCTTCGATGCTGTTAGAAAGCCAAAAAAACCTTTGAGCACTACTGGGACATCAATTGGTGCCCATTTTAGTGAAGACCATGCAGCTCTAGCAATTTGATCATTGAAGAAAAAAGACAAGAGGAGAATAAAGGAGGGTGATGATATTGAAGATACAGGCAGCCTAATTATGAAGAGGGTTGCTGAAACTTCAGGAACTGAAGCAATAAACCTCATTTTTCAAACAACTAGTTTAAGCCTAAGGGTAACTGAGAGAGAAAAGGAGGCTTATGCCAGTTTAAATGAGAAGTTTGAATTTTTACTTATATCCTATAATGAGGAAAAGGTCAAATCCTTGTTGAAGGATAACAAAATAGCAGTACTGGAGGGTAAACAAAAGATCCAACTTATGCCCCAAGTGGTAATTTCTTAGGAACCTCACCAACTCTCCTCCTCTAGTCCATTTGTGACATATCCCCCATCCCCTACATATTTGAGTCCCACCACCCAAGAAGCCATTGATGCCAAAAGAGTAGAATTAGAGGCTAAAAAAAGCAGGATGATCAGTGAGAGATCAAGGATAGAAGAAGAGGGTAAAAGGGATCTTGAAGATTCCCCTGCATACAAAGAGGTTCAGGAATTGGTGAAACCAAAATGTTCTGATCAGATATTTTCCAACCTCAAAAGGTGTGCCAGTGAGGTCAACCTCTCTAACCTCTATCTACTGGGAAAGAAGATTGCAGGCATCATAAGCAAACATGATAATGAAAAAGAATAGTGGGATTTGATAATGAATAACTGGAAAGGGAAGGCAGCCCATGTCAAATCCTTTTACTCTCTTTTGAAGGAGTAGAACAATATTGACATCACGCTTACAAGCACCCATAAATGTCTCAAATTGATGGTTAATTTGGACATCAAGAAGAACATGGTCATAATGAGGGTCACAATTTTGAGAGAAGAGTTCTCCAGGGATAGATATGACATGTTTCCCAACATGTTCAAAGAGGATGGGAACGTAAAAAATGAAGCCTTATTGCTAAGGCAATTGAATGAAACACTAACCAGTAGAACAACGAGTATTGTTACATTGGCGAATACTGGCTGGTTTGTGTTGACTGTTGATATTTCAAACAAAGCCAAAGCATTTTTTGAATCCTGGGAGGAAGAAATCAAGAAAGGTAATGATGAATGGGAAGAATTCAATAGCTAGAAGGATGAGGTCCTCAGTTTCAATTGGCCAAGTGATGAGGTGTTCACCACATGGGTTAGCAGGTATGGTATAGTCACCCCGATATCATGAGATAGTAAACATAAAGGAGACAACTAACACCAAAGAGGTTGAGAAGTTTAAGAAAATTAGATATTGGGGGCTCTACATTAGCAAGAGGAGAAATTACAGATGACAAGGACCCAGCCACCTCAGAGAAACTTCAAGCATTCAGGTGATCATAGGACAAAATATTACATGGCTTATAGAAAAGATTTGTTATCCCATATGCCTGAAATTTTGTCTCATCAAAAAACTGTATTTTTTCCTCTAGCCCAGTCATCTGTAGCTTGTTGTATCCTTACTTTACAAAAGGATTCCAAGATTACTGTGGCTATCTATAAGTATCAAGTTGTAATATTTTAAAAGGGATGGTAAAAATAAGACTACAAGGAAGATTTCTAAATTATTTCTAAATGTCAGTTGTGAGTCTTTTGAATGCACTGATATCAAATTTTCATCAATAAAATATGATGGAATCTCCATTTTGATATCAATGATGTCTTTTTGCATTTTCTATTAATTCTTGTATGTTCAATTTGTAAGGCATTTTTGAGTATACTGGTTATAAAGTAGCCATGTTTTTGTTTGTGAGTTGCTTTCAAGGAGAGTTTTAAATCTTGCAGATGATTGTAGAGGGTTAGGGTTTATGCAGGAATTTGATACAGGGGTATGAGGATGAGAGGATAGGTTGTAAGGCATTCTATTTGAGGTTTATTTGTATTTCCATTTATTATCTTTAATATATGCATGCTCTGTTCTGACTCTATCACCCATGAGTAGGCACTGGCCAAAATGCTGACAAGTGGTTGTTATCATCAATCCAAATTTAATCAATCTTTATATTTCTATTATCTCAAGTACATGTCTAGCTAATTGTACCCAGTACAATTCATTTTAGTGATTCCTTGAAGAGGGAATTAATAGGTTAGCCTTCCTAAGCCTAATGGCATAAAAATAAGGAGGATCACAAATCCTTAATCCACTGTTAAAAAACTGCTGAAAGATAATATTCTGCCAAAGGTGCACCCGCCTGGGTATGTGGAGCCCAAAGTGTAGAAGGATTTTTCATCCTTGTTAATTTTCCTTTTCCCTGTGAGAATCTAAATTGGGTACAAGAGAGTCTGGAATTTATTGCTATTATAATTGATTCTACAAGAAAAAGAGCTAACAAATTGGCAACTCTACTGGGGACTTGCAATGTTCTAAGCGTCATGATCATGAAAGCATTTGCCCTTACAATACTAAGAATTAGTTTGTTTTTCCTCATAATCATTAAAGTGATTTTATTTTTCTAATCTTTCATGGCGCATTGTTTGAAGGTCCTAATTCTGAAAATGATACAGATCTTGTCTCAGTTGGAATAGTTGGTAACTCTAAAATATCTAATATGGCCCTTTGTTTGTTGTCAAGAGGAAGTCCACTGAATGTAAAAGATTTGTAGTTATGGGCAGTGAAAGATCATTTTCTTGAAGTTACCAGGTGAGGAATTATCAAGCCTAATCTATCTGCAAAGTTCCATATTTTCTTATTTCTATAAGAGGAAATTTGAGATAGGACAAGGTGTTTGATATCTATATATATTAATCCTCTGAAAAGAGGTGGTGACTCTAACTTCTGTGTATTCCAGTATTGCATAGTGAAATATTTGTTTGTTCTATGAGATGAGCCGACAAAGAAATACCATATCATATTCCAAAATTAATCCTGAAAAGGATCTTGGAGAAGAGCTCCATATGCCTCAAAGGAAACAATGGTCCAAAAGAGGGGCATCTAAACATGATTCCCAACATGCCTCTGAAGGAAAAATGGATATTCCCATTCTAGAAAGGAATTCATCTTCATCTGAAGATGCAAAACCCATGGGATCAGTTGATGCTTATAGAGATAATTACAATTTTGATCCCTTTAGGGATGGATAAAATACTGACATAGGGTTCTTTCCTGTGGAAGAAAATGTTACTCCACTAGAAGAGAATTCTACTACTGAAACAACATCATATGATTATGATAAGTTGCAAGATGAGATTGTGGCTTTGAAAAGAAAAAAGAATGAATAAGAAAAGGAAATGGCTGAAGCAGAGGAAAAACATGGGAAAAGGATATATGACTTATTATTGGAAAGAGAAGAACTCTTAGCTGAGAATAGAAGGAATGAACTCAAGACTAAAAGACTGAATCAAGAAGTTAAAGGCTTGGATCCAGAATTGTTTGGTACCCTCAATGATTTGAGAAACAAAGCCCCAAATAAAATCTCAAACCCTAACAATGATGAGTTTGAGAAGGAAGGACCTGTCATTAGGAAGTTGTTCCCATATGAGAATGAAAGAAATGTGAAACTCAAAGTAACTACTAAAGATGCCCCTAACAAAGGTAAGAAAAAGGTTGTGGGTATCAACATAAATGAGCCTGGGCAAAAAGTTTCTAACCTTGAAGGAATACCTCAAATTGATTTGGACATTGAACAAGCCAGGAAGGCTAAAGATGACTTGGTAAAACAACTAGAAAAGTTGGAATTGGAGGATACTATAGCTGATATGAAAATGAAGATAGCCTTAATTCATGCTACCAATACTACTACTACAAGCAGTTCTATGCATATGAATCAAGGAGTACAACAATTAAATCCTTCTGCTGATCTAAATGTGAACAATTAAGGTGGTGCTCCTAAGGTCCAAAAGTGTGGAAAAAACCCAAATGTTCAAAACTCTGGTCCTAATGTAGTTTCTCAACTTATGGGTCCTCACCCAAGTTTTAAAACTACCAAGCCCAAGCAGAATGTTCCTCCACCTGTTCAACATCAAGGAGGAATTGCTGGACCAAATGGTAATAATGAGCTGGGGAATTTTCAAAGGAGGCTTGTCCACATGAACAGATACAAAGCTCTCTTCTTTGAAGGAATTCCTGGTCACCCTAATGTGATCCCCAATGAGGTAAGAGATAGGATCCCTAAGTTCACAGGAAATAATGTTGTTACTTGTGAAGAGCATTTAAAAGCTTTTGGTGATAAGATAACTGATTTTGATATTGAAGATGAGGATGTCATTATGAAACTTTTTGTTCAATCTTTAATTGAAGATGCTAGGGATTGGTTTAGAAACTTACCTAATGATAGTATTGCCTCTTGGGATGAATTTGTAAAGTCTTTTAGGGAGCAGTATAGAGAGCATGCTAATTTTGGATACATGTTAAACAAATTTAATAACATCAAGAAGTTCTCAAATGAAAATATGGCTGATTTTAACAGTAGATTTCAAAAGGCCATGACAAATTGTTCCAAGTTTTGAGATTAGATGAGGAAGTGTGCCTTACCACTTACATTAATGCTACTAATGGAAAAATGTCTTATTTTCTTAGAGATAAAAACCCAACTACTTTAAGGGATGCTTACAAGATAGCAATTGACATTGAGAGTAATAGGAGAGCATCAGGGAAATTGGGGAAGAGAGAAGACAATAAACTTTGAAAAGAAAAGGGATCAACCAATAAAAGTGTCAAAGAAGATGATATAGTGGATAAATTGGTGAGTCTAGTAAAAGACCTTGATGCCAAGATGGATAAGAATGATAGAGGAGGGTATCAAGATAATAAGTATACTAACCAAAGATTTGATAGATAGCCTAACCTAAGAGATTATCCATACAAGACCAGTTGGAATAATGAAAAACCTATCCCTAAGGGGCAAGATAACCCAAAAGAAAAAGAAACCCCAGATCCCCTGAAAAGGAACAATGTCAACTATGTTGAGAACACTCCCTGGTGTGATGCTTGCAATATGCCACACTCTTCCTATCAATGTGTAGTAGCTCAAGCTTTGTTTGACCAAATAGAAGAAAGAGAGCAGGAAGGCCCTACTATCAATATGTTCATAGTAAATAAACCATATCCATGGCTCCCTGATATTGCTTCATCCTCTGATAATTCATGTTTGAAGGATAATTATTGTTTTACAAACTAGTTACAAAATTCAACATATCAAAGTGATCAGGATGAGTATATTTTACATGCAACTATAAACACAATGGATGATGATGGTTCACAATCTCATTTTAGGACTCCTACTGATGAAGAAAAAAGGTCTTTAACTGTTGCAACAATTAATCAAGAAAGAAGTGCCTACAACTTAAGAAATAGAATAGTACAACCAGCTCAAGGCAAGTCTACCCCTATTTATGTTAGAAAAGACTCACCTCAAGTAAATGAGGATTTTCATCCTAAGGAAGATGAGAATGATAAATGTTGCAGGCAAGCAGGATCTTCTCATGATCATATTGGGGGCGGGGGGGGGATATCAAAGGAAGAATTGGTACCAAATGAGAAACTCAAGAAAATGAAGAAAGCAAATGATATGCCCCGTGAATCACCTCATTTTGACATGAAACATGCTTTGACCCAAATAAAAATCTCAGTTCCACTTATGGAAATGTTGAAAATAAAAGAGCATAAAGAAGTTGCTCTAGCACTATTAAAAGGAATAGATGATGTATCTGTCCCTAATCGTGAGGAGATTCCTTTGACACTAAATAGTGCTAGAGAAGATTGTCCACTAGTGAAAGGAAAAGGAAAGAGCAAGGAATTTTCTAACATTTGTATTGGAAATATAATAACCCAAGAACCATTGTCTGTTGATCCATTCTATGTCACCTTAATGATAAATAGTTTCTTGGTAAAAAACTGCATGATTGATTCTGGAGCAGAAACAAATGTGATGTCTTATCATGTGATGAAAGAATTAGGCCTCCAGGTTACTACATCTGCTGGGAGCTGCTATGCTATGGATAACAGGGAAGTTCCTGTGATAGGAACATTAAAGGATATTGAAGTGAAAATTGCTGCTTTCCCTGAAGCAACTTATAAAATGGACATAATGGTAGTGGATACTAAACCATATTATGGTATGCTTTTATAAAGGCAATGGGAAGCAGCAGTAGGAGGAAAGATGCAGTTGGATTTATCCTATGCAACTATCCCTATAAATGAGAATGAGGTCAAATTGTACAGAGAACCCCGGTCATCTATTATGGTTGAGGTGGTCTTACCTGACCAATTAAATTATTGTGTGAATGTTGATATGGAAAATTTTATTGTTGAAGAAGTTAAGCCATAGCTAAAGAACACTGACCCAATTGTGGATGAATTGCTATTGCAACAAAATGGGCTTTGGCAAATGTATTTTGATGGAGGATGTTCAAAAGAAGGATCTAGGGCAAGAGTCTTATTGATATCCCCATCAGGTATCACTTTCAAGTATTCATTCATGTTAACTTTTCAATGCATAAACAATACTACCAAATATGAGGCTTTAATCATGGGAATGGATATTGCCATCAAGAATGGTATTAAATGTTTAAAAGCCCATGGAGATTCCCAGTTAGTTATATCTTAGATTAGGGGACATTATGCTACTAAAGATGATAGATTAAAATTATATAAATATGTTGTCTAGGATAGGATGGAATCCTTTGATGCTTTCAATATATTATGGGTAGAAAGATCAAATAATATAATGACAGATTTCTTGGCAAATGTTGCCCTAAAAAATAATGATGCTACTCTTACTGGCATGTCTATGGTTGAGATGAAAAGTAGGTCAGCAATTCCTGACAATATTCATAATTGGCAATTTTTTGAGGATGGTGATGATATCCTCAAGTTTATCCAATGTATAGATCAATATGATGGTCAAAAGATTGATTGTGAATCTCTAGTGTCAATTGTGGAAAATAAGGAGTATATTTTTTATCAGGAAGTCATCCAATTGGATACTAATCACATTCCCAAGGGGTTGGTTGAATTGGAAGGCATGTTCAACATAAATGACAACTATATGACTTAGAAGTCCAATGCCAGAGTGGGAGACTTAGAGGAAATTAATTTGGGATCTGAAACATCTCCCCAATTAGTTTACATTGGCAAAAAATTGGATAACAACGTTAGACAAAATTTGATAAAGTTGTTGAAAAGGTACAAACATGTTTTTTCTTGGTCCTATGATGATTTTAAAGCCTATAAAGAAGATTTATTTCAATATGATGTCCCTTTAAAAGAAATCATTAAACCATTCAAACAAAAACAAAGGCCAATCAATCCATTACTGGATACCAAGATGCAGACAAAACTGATGAAGCTAAGGGATGTAGGCATAATCAAGCCTATTAGACATTCATCTTGGCTCTCTAACTTAGTCCCTGTAAGAAAGAAAAATGGTGAGATAAGGTTGTGTGTCGATTTCAGAAATTTAAATGTAGCCTCATTGAAAGATAATTATGGACTACCTAACATGGAGGCTATGTTGCATAAAGTCATTGGATGTGATTTTTTATCTATGATGGATGGATTCTCAGGGTACAATTAGGTGTTGGTTAAAGAATCTGAACAATTCAAAACAACATTTACTACCCCTTGGGGCACCTATGTATATGCTTGTATGCCATTTGGGCTAAAAAATGCTGGTGTAACTTTTCAAAGAGCTATGGATGTAGCCTTCAAAGACCTCATAGATGTTCTAATGGTGGTGTACCAATGTGAGACCTACACTAGACTGTTATAGTTTTACTATTTTGTTCTCATGCTTTTAGTAGTTTATGCTTTGACATACTTTGTCTATCGGAGAGACTTTTTATACTTTTGAGGATCAGTGGAATCCTGTGTTATATATTCAGCACCTGATTTTGTAATCAAGGTACTTTTGAGATGTTTATGTTCTGATTTAGTTTCAACTTATGTTAATGTCTTATATGAATCTAAATGTATGAATGTAACATGATGAATTTTGGTTTAGGAAACTGATGCTAGGATATTTCAGTTCTAAATGCAATGTGGTTTATATGCTTACATATATTATTGATGTTATGTTATGTTTCATATTATGTTGTGTTGGATCTACTGATGTGTGCATTGAGTGTGCAGGAAGAGTTGACCATGGATCTAAATCGGGGACCCAGTACTGGAACCTATGTATATACCTGTGCTTACCAAGGTCCTGTCTATATAAA
>MU227639.1:3028083-3062270 GCA_018584345.1 Thuja plicata
AATGAGCCTCTAAACTCATTTATTACTCCTTTTAAGTGTCATTTTCATCTTTGAGCGAATTTGGAAGAGGAGTGTGACTTTGGTTAACCTCACTCTCTCTTCTACCCATGTTTCATTTGACTTCACCTTGGAGGGTTAGGAAGTGGTTTAGTTTAGGTTTGGTTAGAGTTACCTTACTGTTGGGTTAAGCGTTGCTCATGTTGGAGGTTTGCCTATTTAGGGGAGATTTTAGGATGAGTTGAGTATTCACCCACTCTCTACCCTTAGAGACATAATTCAGTTTGAAGGAGCCATTGGAGAAGGAAGCTTAGGAAGGATAGCTCAACACCATTCCTCTTTACACCATAGCTTGGATCAAGGTTGGAAATTCTTTTAAAGTTATTGTTATGTTTATGTATGTGTTCTTGAGCTCAAGGACTCCATTAATGGAGTCTTATGGTTTTCTTGAAGCTTTTTTTTTTTATGATAAAAATTTAAATGTTTATTCTCAATGTCTTTATTTTGTGTTTTATTTTGAATGGGTCTTCAAGGTACACTCACCCTTGGGAGGGTAGAGTAGCCTTGGAGGGGTAGTGGAAATGATTCCTATTAAGTGTAGAGTCTCCCATGTGTGGAGGGATAAACTTGGGGTAACATGATACCCATGAAGCCAAGATGGGCCTGAGGGCATTTAGGAGGTATAAGGAGGTTATTCAGGACAACATCTTGTAAAGATGGTCCATATCAAGTGCATGTGAGACTTATAAATTCTATGTGTGTTCTTGGCTTTCTCCTTCAATGAGGTCTACCACTACCCCTATTTCGGGAATATCTCTTAGAGATACTTCCTCATATTCATCCTGGTATTGGGAAGTTTTTTTTGTGTTTGAGACTCCTTTTCTCTTGCTGCTTGTTGGATGTTTCTGTTTGTAACCCGTCCCACTTTAGATCCTCAAGCTTGGGGGTGGCCTTGTAAAGGCCTAGGTTGGGAGGTGAGCCTCCATGGTCAACTCCATATTTCACAGGTTCTGGAAGGAGTTCTTTGTTGCAACGCACCCTTATGAGGAAGATGGGTATGGCCAGAAAAAGATCCTTTGACAGCTTGGTGCTTTAGAAATTATGTATTCTTATATTCCGGTTTAAATTTCCTTTACCATACCACCTTATGGGAATTTGTCAGAAAGATGTATTCATGCCTGAATTTGTATATTGGAAGGGACTTGATGATTAATACTTTGTATAAATTATTTAGTACTCATTAGTAAATCTATTTTCTACACTTATTAGTTTTATCAAGATTTGTGGATTAATTGTTGATGGGGAATGTTGGTAATGGATTAGAAAATTATAAGGGTTAGATGTTTTTTTTTATATATATATGTATTTATGGTGTTTAAAATAGACAAGAATCTTTTCACTTATTTCATTATTCTCAAAATCTAGATTTTTTTTCAAAAAAAATTTAAAGTGTTTTTAATTCAATTTTTTTTTACCACTATGTTTTAGCCATAAAGAAGAATTTATGGATGCAAAATTTTTTTAAAAAAATATGTCTAAATACCCCCTGTTTGGGTACAGACATATAAAAGTTCACCAGTAATTTTTTTTTTTTTTTGTACCTTCCTAACTATTTAAAATATATACATATATATATATATATGTAACAACATATATATATATATATGTAACAACATATATATATAAATATACATATATAATTTATATTTATTTTTTATTAAAAATTGAACCTATGGTTTTCGGGCGCCGTTTTGTTTTCACTGTGTTTTTTTTTTTGAGGGCCAAGCGTTTATCTTTCTTCAAACCCTCGACAGTTTTCCCCTTTGGACCTTGGGGGCCGCGCAGTCTGCGGACCACCCACTGTGCTTAGCACAGTGGGGAGGCTCCGCTGATCGGCGACGGCCGCCCCACTTCCCTGCCTTTCTCCGCGCGTCCCTTGTCGGGCGGTGGTGCCGCCGCCTGCGGCCACCACCGCACCGCTCCCCCTGGACGTCCTCCACCCTGCGGCTGTGTCAAACGCCGCTTACACCGCTGTTCCCCTTCGTCCGCCGCCCTCGGCTATCTCCTCCGACCGCCTCCCTCATGCAAATTTCCTTTCAATTAATTTTAAATTTTGTTTTTAGGTATCGATGTATATTAGGATTAGAATAACATCTTATTAAGTTTTCTTTTATTTTAAGATTTGTTTTTATTATAAAGATATTTTAAAATTAGAATTTGATATAAATTTAATGGTTATATTTTAAGTTTTAGTTGGTATCTTTATTGGCCATGCATTTTAGTTTTAATCTGTTTTTAAATTAAAAAGGGATAGCTTAGTATAAATTAATTATGTATATACTAATGTGTTATTTTAGTATCGATTTAAATCATATATAGATGTTTTTTTTTTTTAGTGTATATTGCCTTATATTTAAATATTTAGATTTCGTATTGAGTTTATTTTAATTATTTTAGATTAGTTTTTATTAAGTATATTTAATGGAAAATAAATTTCTAAGTATTTCTAGATTAAACTTTATTAATGGTTACTAAATTAATATGATTTCTTGTAAATATTTAAATGTTATTTCTCGATTGGGATTAAGTGATATTTTAAATAATTTTAACTCAGAACGAGATCCGATGTTAATTTAATTCCATTTTATTAAGGATTAGTTATGGATTAAACTTTCTTTTAATTATAACGTTGATAACGAACTTATTTATTAAGGGTCATTTTAAACTTTCCTATCTTAGCGATATCTACCAAATAAGGATATTTTCGCTATCCTTGACCTAGTGACGGGTATAATTGACTTTTTGTCAACAAAAGTCAAATGTACTCTGTTTACCTTGGTTTTCAAACCAGTGGTTCCCCTCGCACCCTGGAACCCAGGATTTCAGTTTCGTACCGTTTTGAGATGGTTGACTTTTTGGTCAAATCTAGTTGACTTTTTGGTCAACCATCTCGTATTCATGTTCTATCTTTGCCAGTTACATCATTAACCTTAGGATACTCCTTTTCAACTGAGATTTTTGGCATAGTTGACTTTTAGGGTTGACTCAGTCAAACCTTGGACATCTACTCGGTTTGCGTGTCCAAATTATCCTTGATACTTTTTGTTTTATTCCAGCTCGATCGCACGTACTTCGGTGTGTAGTTGACTTATGGTTGACTCAAGTTGACTTTTAGTCAACTATCTCAATTTGCATGCCGATCAAAGTTAGTAGCTTTAGGAAACTTGTATCTTGTTTAGAGACTCGTGCCAGGATAGGACTTGCTCTCTAGTTGTGTAAGTACATTTAGTATGTTAGTTAGTATGTTTAGGAAAAATTTTCGTGTCTATGTTTTGCTCAACTTTTGGGCATGACAACCAAGATGATTTGACAGATTTATCAAAAAGAGCAGAGGATCATTGCAATCACTTGGAAAAGGTCATGATAAAAGCATTAGAATATGGGGTGTCTCTGAACCCAAAAAAGTGTCACTTTGTTGTTACTGAGGGGAAACTTTTGGGACACATAGTGTCAAAGGAGGGGGTGAGGATAGATCCTAAAAAGGTTGAAGCCATCCAAAAGGTACTTTCTCCCAAGAAATTAAAAGGTATACAATCATTTCTAGGGAAGATTAACTTTGTTAGGAGATTTATTACCAACTTTGCAGAACTGGTTAAACCTATTGTCAAATTGCTAAAGAAAAATGTGAAGTTTGAATGGGGCCAAGAGGCTTAGTTAGCCTTTGAAAGAATAAAACAAGCTATTCAAGAAGCACCAGTCCTTGTATCCCCTAATTACATTAAGCTCTTTTCTTTGTTTATTTTTTCTTCATTCCATACTATTGCAGCAGTCTTATTGCAGAAGGATAGCGAAGGATTTGAGCACCCCATTGCATTTTTTAGTAAATCATTGTAATCAGCTGAATTAAATTATTAGATGATGGAAAAACAAGCTTATGCTCTAGTGAAGGTAGTCAAGGCTTTCAAGCCTTATTTATTGTGTGCAAAAGTAAAAGCCTATGTCCCTCATGTTGCTGTCAAAGACATCTTTGTTCAAAATGAAGTGACAGGAAAAAGATGTAAATGGATAAACAAAATCCAAGAGTTTGACATATAAATCCATATCACTAAGTTGGTGAGGGGATTAGGGTTGGCTAAGCTGATGATAGAAGAAATTTTTGATTTGGTCCAAGTAAACAATGTTGGTGTAAAAGAGAACTGCTTGACAAGTATTGAAATGCAACTTTGGTATACCAATATTGTTTACTTTCTGAAAAATGCTAAATATCCAGATAACTTAAATGATAACCAAAGGAGGAGTTTGAAAATGCAATCACAAAAGTATGTTTTGTTGCAGGGTGATTTATTCTAGAAAAATAGAGATGGGATCTTGTTATTATGCCTTGACAAAGGTCAGTCTGAGAAGGTATTGAAAGAGATGCATGCTGGAATGTGTGGAGGGCATTATTCTACTAGAACAATAGCCCACACAATTTTGAGGGCTGGATATTATTGGCCTTGCATTTTTCAAGATGCTCACACTTTTGTCAGGAAATGTGAGCCATGCCAGAGATTTTCAAGCAAGATGAAGTATTCAGGGGCATTGTTATTAAACCTTGTAGTAGCAGAGGCTCCCTTTGCTATGTGGGGAATGGAATTTATAGGAGAATTTGCTGAAAAATCAAGTGGAGGCCATGGCTGAATTTTGCTAGCAACTGATTATCTCACAAAGTAGGTGGAATAAATCCCAACCAAAAAGGCAACAAGTACTGTGGTTATTGAATTTTTGATGGATAATATAACTAAAAGATTTGGTGTCCCCCTTAAATTGATAATGGATAATGCCATGTGCTTTAGGTCTGAAGAATTCACTGACTTTTTCTTTGTTATGGAAATTGTTATGTCCTATTCATCCCCATACCACCCTCAAGCTAATGGTAAAGCAGAATCCAGTAATAAAAGTATTTTGCATATCTTAAAAAAGACCTTGGAAAGAAATAAGAGAGCTTGGCATGTTAAATTGAAACTTGCCCTTTGGGCTGATAGGATTACTGTCAAGAAGGCCACTGGAAAGTCTCCTTTTGAATTGGTTTATGGTGTTCAGTCAAGAATGCCTGTCAACAATTTGCTCCCAATTTACAAGTTTATCCAAGATGGGGAAATATAAATTTCTAAACCCATGGAAGAAAGGATGGTTCAATTGGTAGAATTGCATGAAATAAGGAGAGAAAGCCAGAGAGAAAATACCAAAATACAACAAAAAATGAAATGCCTTTTTGACAGAAGGGAAGATGAGAGAAATTTTCTGCCTGGTGATTTTGTATTGCAGTGGAATACCAAGGCTGAAGGTAAAGGCAAACATAAGAAATTTGAATCACTATGGATTGGGCCTTTTGTTATATCTCCGATCTTTGGAAAAGATTCTTATTTCCTCAAGAGTCTGGATGATGAAGAACAGGAATTGCCAGTGCATGGACAATTCCTGAAAAATTTCTTTAATTAACCTTTCTTCTCCATGCACAATAATATGTAGTATATGTATAGGTGTGTTTCCTTTCTATTGTGTGTTTATTTCTAGTTTTAGGTCAGTCTAGTTTGTGGTCTGCTTCCCCAGAGATCTGTGGTTCTTGTTATAACCTGGTGTTTAAACATCCTTAGAGAGAGCCACTGTTGGTGCTATTTCCTGTTTAAATTGTGCCTTGTAATTTTCCTAGGGTCCCTTGTCATTGGTAGTGTCCAAGGCTTTGAAATTAAGATTAAAATTATTCTTATGCCTTTGCAAAGTTTTCTCAAACCCTTAACCTAGTTGAAAATGGTGGAAAATGACTAAAAAAACCGTAACTGTCTTGGCCGACTCTATTTCCATGTTACTTTTTTGGTCACTTAAGTTACCTCAAGTCATGTGTTCATGTTAAATGGGTTGCTTTTTACAAAAATAATATGTTATCCTAACCACATTAATAATTCCTAAGTCACGCCATGAAAAAATCCCTTTTATGTCGTTATCTTATGTGGTGAGCAAGTCAGTTTTGATTGAATGACCCGCTTAATGGCTTAATCAGAAAGTGCACAACATCTAGTGAGTAAGTGATTAAGTGGTGGTGACGCATGTCCTTGGTGGGGCTGAATAGTCATAAAGGTTCTTATTTAAATAGTGGGCAAGTATGAAGGAATCCGACGGCTCGCTTAATGGCTTAAATGAAAAGTGCGCGACATCTAGAGAGTAAGTGATTAAGTGGTAGAGACACCCATCCAGGAAAGAATGTGCGTCCAGTCATAGACAACATAAAGGATGTTAAAGCCCAAAAAGATCTAATGATTAGATTAATGGATTATACCCAAGATGCATGACATCTATCAGGCAATCCATTAAGCGGTGATGACATCTGGCAGCTGGTGGACTCGGACATTCAGAGCTGGCAAGAATTTAAACCATAGTTAAGTTGTTTTATATCTGATGGATCTCTTAATGGATTAAAAGGAAAGTGCTCAACATCTAGTGAGTAAGAGATTAAGTGGTGGTGACACGTGTCCTCGGTGGATAGTTATTTTGGGGAAAATAAGATAGCCGTTAGATGCAGAGAATGATATCCAAAATCTACGGCTCAAATTCAAAGTTGATCAAATGTATTGCAAAGAGCTGTTAAGCCACAAAATTGAAGCCTATGAATTAATTACAGAATGTGTGGCCACGCCAGTTGAATTCAATTTGAAATATTGATTTGATTAAGGTCGTAGAATTGATTGAGTCAACTTGCAGTCACAATGATTCATTAAAATCATTCGAGAAAAGATGGGACTACAGAGAAAACTGGCTTCACACGACTTCTGTGTAGAACAGGTAAGCTTTTCTGATTCACCAACATTCATATTATAGTGGGATTTGTAGTTTAGAAAGGTTTTTAGAAATTTGTCTCAGAATCTAAGTCTAATATCGAAAGAAAAACCTTAGTATGGCCCCTAGAGTTGAGATTTCTGGAGAGGTTGATTACCAAAAAAGAAACGTTAGGGAAGACTTGTTACAACAATTGCCATTGTCCATAGGAGATGCCACTCAAATTAAAAGGGTAGTTCCACCACATCCCCGCTTCAAAAATGGAGAAGGGTTATATGATTCTGGTAGATGGGCGAAAGATGTCAAGACAAGTTTTGATGTCCTTACTCTGTTCAGGATAGCCTATAGCCAGAGGAATGCCCCTACCCCAGACTGTAACATTTGGGAGTTAGATGTGGGAAAATTGATAGCACCTGGTGTGTTTATGGACATTGGTTTGTTCACTTTAATTACAAACACTTATGATAAGGTGGCTAGGGTTGTTAGGGATACCTAGGGAAATGTACTATTGACTGTATCAGCTGATGAAATCAGAAGGATCTTCAAGCTAACTGACACCTCTGAGCATATGGATGATATTTATTTTGATTACTTTAAAGAAGTATACCATAATCAAAGGGAGTATTATAGGGATGAAGCATTGAAGGGATATTTTAATAAAATAGGGGACTTGGTTGTAGTAGGGCCTAGGACCCTAGAACCTTTCAAGTTGGATCTTTTTAATGGCAAGGCCAGAAAGATGTATAGTGCTCTGTGCCAAGTATTGGGGGTAGATGAAGATGTAACAATGCCTGTCCATATAATGCTAATGGTTGTTCAAATTTTGCATCCCCACCCGTCAGTAGTATTTGATTATGCATCTTATAATGCTCAAGAGATGCATGAGGGTCTGGTAGGAATTCAAGACAACAACATACATAAACCAATGGGATGGTATTCCCTCATGATGCATATGTTCTTGTTCAGCAATGCAGACTTAAGAGTGCTAGTTATGCTTATTTTGATAAGGTTTTTGCAACTAGACTCAAGTCACTGCGAAGCAACCAAAATGCTAGCATCCACACTGAAATGATGAGGCTTTTAAGGCCTATGGAATATGCCCCAGAGCTAAAAATTTCTCACAATTGGGGAGATCTAATTTTGTACCCTTTTTCTATAGTGATTAGGGTTTATGGATTCAGAGGAACCCCTTATGTGCTGCCCTACAGTGTCCCACTCAAGATTGGAGTAGCAAAAATCATAAGGCAATTGGGTGGGCTACATGAAGAAGCCCTGACTGGAAAGATGAAGGGAAACATCTTTCCTACCCTAACCAGAGCCCATCACTTCATCATAACCAAAGGTGGGTAGACACAGTTTGACAAATATTTTGAGCTTTATCATTTAGCTACGTCTGCGTCCAGATGTGCAGATAATGAAGACTTTATCATGGGTATGTTTAGGGAGAGGACTAAATGCTTCATATTAGAACATCAATTCAACTACCCTGAGGATATCATCAGAAATATTTTTGACCTTGGTATTCAAGAAGTCAGGATGGAGAAATGGATGGCATACAAGAAGTCTTTGGACTTTGTACAAAATTTTGATAAGACTTATGATCCTTTAAAGGAATTTTTCCCATTGTCTTACAAAATTGACTCTCTAATGAATCTTTTTGAGGGGATCATACAAACCCTAAATGAGAAGAAGTAGAGAACAATTGAAAATGAACCAAAAAAGGCTCTTGCTATCTTGAATAAATTTCAGCAGGGGAGAATAGTCCCACTAGCAGATTATGTAGTGTATAAAAGGAGAGGATACACTACTATTGCAGCTAAAGCTGACAAACCTCTTCAGCATAAAGGAAAGAGGCTGGAAAATGTCGATGTTCAAGATGTGCCTTCTCCCAAAAGACAAAGGTTGGAAAAAAAAGAACAAGAGAGTGAGTTGTACTCTCCTTCCCAATCGCCTTTGCAATATGATGACCAAGCCATCACTGAGAAATTGGTGCAATTGAGGAATGATGGTGAAATGGTTGTTACCACTCATGATTTACAAGAAGGAATGCCAAAGGCACCTAAACATACAAAAAATGACCTCATAGTAGCAAAATTTTTTGGTAGGTAGTTAGATCCTATAACCAAGTAGGCTAGTGATGAATTCTTGTCTGATGATAATTTCATTAAAACCAGGGAATTCATTCAATTTCTATGGAGGTGCCACATTGATGAATTCAATCATAAGTGCCAAAAGCTACAAGAAGCCCAGCCCAACTCTGCTAAAGAAGATATAGGGAAGGAGGTTAAGATAGAGATGATATCAAATTTTGATAAGATCACCCCTGAAGAGGGTAGAGAAATGATTAAGAAGTAGGGAGTTCTCATACTACCTCAATGGGATCTAGCAGATGTAGTAGTCTTTGATGTTGTCAGAAAGGAAAAAAAACCTATGAGCACTACTGGGACATCAATTGGTGCCCATTTTAGTGAAGACCATGCAGCTCTAGCAATTTGGTCATTGAAGAAAAAAGACAAGAGGAGAATAAAGGAGGGTGATGATATTGAAGATACAAGCAGCCTAATTATGAAGAGGGTTGCTGACACTTCAGGAACTGAAGTAGAAAACCTCATTGTTCAAATAGATAGTTTATGCCTAAGGGTAGCTAAGAGAGAAAAGGAGGCTTATGCTAGTTTAAATAAGAAGTATGAATTTGTACTTAAAGCCTACAATGAGGAAAATGTCAAATCCTTGTTGAAGGATAATATAATAGCAGTACTGGAGGGTAAAAAAAAGATCCAACTTATGCCCCAAGGGGTAATTTCTCAGGAACCTCACCAACCCTCCTCCTCTATTCCATTTGTAACATATCCCCCATCCCCTGCACCTTTGAGTCCCACCACCC
Source organism: Thuja plicata (assembly GCA_018584345.1). Lineage (NCBI taxonomy): Eukaryota > Viridiplantae > Streptophyta > Pinopsida > Cupressales > Cupressaceae > Thuja > Thuja plicata. Next base: position 3,037,778 of record MU227639.1, read on the forward strand.
AAGAAGCCATTGATGCCAAAAGAGAAGAATTAGAGGCTGAAAAAAGCAGGTTGATCAGTGAGAGATCAAGGATAGAAGAAGAGGGTAAAAGAGATCTTGAAGATTCCCCTACATACAAAGAGGCTGAGGAATTGGTGAAACAAAAATGTTCTGATCAGATATTTTCCAACCTCAAAAGGTGTGCCAGTGAGGTCAACCTCTCTAACCTCTATCTACTGGGAAAGAAGATTGCAGGCATCATAAGAAAACATGATAATGAAAATGAATAGTGGGATTTGATAATGAATAACTGGAAAGGGAAGGCAGCCCATGTCAAATCCTTTTACTCTCTATCAAATGAGTAGAACAATATTGACATCACCCTGACAAGCACCCATAAATGTCTCAAATTGATGGTTAATTTGGACATCAAGAAGAACATGGTCGTAAAGAGGGTCAAAATTTTGAGAGAAGAGTTCTCTAGGGAAAAATATGACATGTTTCCCAACATGTTTAAAGAGGATGGGAATTTAAAAAATGAAGCCTTATCGCTAAGGCAATTGAATGAAACACTAACCAGCAGAATAAAGAGTATTGTTACATTGGCGAATACTGGCTGGTTTGTGTTGACTGTTGATATTTTAAACAAAGCCAAAGCATTTTTTGAATCTTGGGAGGAAGAAATCGAGAAAGCTAATGATGACTAGGAAGAATTCAATAGCCAGAAGGTGAGGTCCTCAGTTTCAGTTGGCCAAGTGATGAGGTGTTCACCACATGGGTTAGCAAGTATGGTATAGTCACCCCGGTAGCATGAGACAATAAACATAAAGGAGACAACTAACACTAAAGAGGTTGAGTAGTTTAAGAAAATTAGATATTGGGGGCTCTACATCATTAAGAGGACAAATTCCAAATGACAAGGACCCAGCCACCTTAGAGCAACTTCAAGCATTCAGGCGATCATAGGACAAAAGATTACATGGCTTATAGCAAAGATTTGTTATCCCATCCACCTGAAATTTTGTCTCATTGGAAAACTATATTTTTTCCTCTAGCCCAATCATCCACAGCTTTTTGCATCCATTTTTTTCAAAAGGATTCCAAGATGACTGTGGTTGTCTAAATTATCAAGTTGTAACATTGTAAAAGGGATGGTAAAAATAAGACTACAAGGTAGATTTCTGAATTGTTTCTAAATGTCGGTTGTGAGTCTTTTGAATGTACTGATATCAAATTTACATCAATAAAATACAATGGAATCTCCATTTTGATATCAATGATGTATATTTGCATTTTCTATTAATTCTTATATGTTCAATTTATAAGGCATTTTGAGTATATTGGTTATAAAGTAGCCATGTTTTTGTCTGTGAGTTGCTTGCAAGGAGAGTTTTAAATCTTGCAGATGATTGTAGAGGGTTAGGGTTTATGAAGGAATTTGATATAGTGGTATGTGGATGAGAGGATATGTTTTAAGGCATTCTATCTGAGGTTTATTTGTATTTCGATTGATTATCTTTAATATATATATGCTCTGTTCTGACTCTATCACCCATGATTAGGCACTGGCCAAAATGCTGACAAGTGGTTGTTATCATCAATCCAAATTTAATCAATCTTTATATTTCTATTATCTCAAGTACATGTCTAGCTAATTATACTTAGTACAATTCATTTTAGTGATTCCTTGAAGAGTGAATCAATAGGTTAGCCTTCCTAAGCCTAATGGCATAAAAAGAAGGAGGATCACAAATCCGTAATCCACTGTTAAAAAACTATTGAAAGATAATATTCTGCCAAAGGTACACCCGCCTGGGTATGTGGAGCCCAAAGTGTAGAAGGATTTTTCATCCTTATTAATTAGCCTTTTCCCTGTGAGAATCTAAATTGGGTACAAGAGAGTCTGGCATTTATTTCTACTATAATTGATTCTACAAGAAAAAGAGATAACAGTGTGAAAAACAATCCAGGCAATTTGATTTAAAGTATAACTCCTGATTTATCTTGTAGTTATGTTCTTGCCAACTATACAAATCTTCTTTAAATCAATTACTTAACTTTCATTGAATAAGACAAATAAAACAACCAGTTAAGTCTATCTTTAGCTCTTGCTAGCTAGATATTTTGTCATTTTCTGAACTCTTTGTTCTTTCAGTCAATTCTTCAGTTAGTTGTCGGTGACAACTGACAGTTCCATCGGCATGACTCTAGTGAGCTTTAGGATCTCCATCTGCTGGGCATCATTAGATTTTTACTCGTCAGGCAACTCTATTTTCAGCTCGTCGGGCATCTTGTGGTTTTGCTTCGTTGGGCAACACTGCCTTCTGCTTGTCAGGTATCACTATGACTTTTCTTCTTTGCCTTTATCGATGGTGTGCACTTTGTCGATGTTATCTATCACTTAGTGAATACTTGACATTTATTTATTATTGAAAGCATAACCTTTGTTCTATAGATTCTCTAAAGTCTTTTGCATTATGTATATGACCGTACAAATGATATCAAGTTGACATCAATGACAATACAAACGATTAACTAATTTAATACTTTTCATTATCTTCAACTTAACATTATCAAACATTTAATCAGTTACATGTCATCAATCTCTCCCTTTGGCATTGATGGAAACATACTATATTATCATAGTATACTATTTCTAATACAATATGAAATACAACAATTGAGATTCATCAAACTAACAATCTTTTTTTTTTGATAAATGATAAATGTCTGAACTCTGGTAAGCTCTGTTTTAGCTTAGATTTGATTCTTGCAGCTCTTTTTTTTGATGTGTTGAGTCCTCTTCTTGTATCAATTTCTCTTCTGTGACTGTTCTCTCTCTTTGATGTATTTTTCTCTTGTCAGCAACTCTCCCTTTGTGTAATCTTTTATACAACTTTCTCTCCCTTTGGATATAATCTCTCCCTGTTGGAGTAGTCTGATAATGGATAATATTTCTCCCTTTTTTAGAAGAATGTGATAATATGGATAATCTCTCTCTCTTTGACAGCAATGCCAAACAAATATTTTACAAATATCTGACATTCATGTCAAGCAATCATTTTTTCTCCTATCCATAATATATTCCTTGAATTTCCCTTATCCATCAGCAATACAACAATATGTTCTGGTGCTCACTTCTGGTATATAACTATCTGTATATATATATGTATCTTTTGAAGTTCATCTCTTTGCTTTCATCAACATGAATGATATTATGATAATATGTAGGCTAATGCAACCTTTTGTCATATTACTTACTGGTAGACAAGGGTTTTACCCCTAGTCTCTTTCTCAAGTACTCAAATGTATCCTTGGGTAGTGTCTTGGTGAAGATATTAGCCAATTGTTCTTTTGATTTCACATACTCAAGTATCACCTCCTTTTCTTGAACCAGTTCTCTCAAATAATGATACTTGATGGCAATGTGTTTAGTCTTGGAATGCATGAATGGATTCTTGGAAATGTTTATTGCACTGGTGTTATCACAATAAATAATTACTGGTTTTAAGATCTTCAAATTCTACTTTTGTAGTAGACTGAGAGATGCATCCTTGCTTCTTGCTAATCCATGTGACAAGTCTGTCACCCATAAAGAATGCTCCTCTAGTTGTGCTCTTCTGGTCATCAAGATTTCCAGCCCAATCAGTGTTGGTAAACACCTTAAGTTCAAATTTTCTTTCTCTTCTATACCATAAGCCAAATTCCTTAGTATTCTTCAGATACCTTAGAATTATTTTCATAGCAATCATATGTGATTCCCTGGGGTTAGCACAAAATTGAGCAACAATTCCTACTACATGTACAATATCTGGTCTAGTGTGTACAACATACATGAGTTTTCCAATCATTGATCTGTACAAAGTTTGATTTACCTTTGTTGTCTTGTTTTCCTTTGTTAACTTACATCTAGTAGCCATCGGTGTTCCAACTAGTTTGGAATCTTCCATCTTGAATATTTTTAGGACCTCTTTGATGTATTTGGACTGTGTAATAAAAATACCTTCACTTTGTTGAATGATCTGTAGACCAAGAAATAACTTGATCTCTCCAAACATAGACATCTCAAACTCTTTCCTCATCTAATTAGAAAATGATTTGCATAGCATATCATTGCCTCCAAATATGATGCCATCAACAAATATTTTAGCAGTCAAAGTGTTAGCATCAGTATCTTCCTTCAAATAAAGATGATTGTTTTGACTAGTCCTTACGAATCCAATACTTATTAGATAGGATTGAAGTCATTCATATCAGGCTCTTGGAGCTTGTTTCAATCCATACAAGGCTTTGTGAAGTCTACATACCATGTTTCTCTTGTCTGGATTGACAAACCCTTCTTGTTGATAAATGTATACCTCTTCTTCAAGTATTCCATTTAGGAATGCTGACTTGACATCCATTTGATATACTTTGAATCCTTTGAATGTAGCATAAGAAAGCAATATTATGACTCCTTCTAGCCTAGCAACAGGTGCAAAGGTTTCTCCATAGTCTATAGCTTCCTCTTGTGCATAACCCTTGCATACTAGTCTTGCTTTGTTCCTTGTGACTTCTCCATTCTCATTCAGCTTATTCCTAAATATCTATTTTGTACCAATGCCATTCTTGTCATCTGGTCTTGGCACAAGTGACCATGTCTTTTTCTTCTCAATCTATTAAATCTCATCATTCATAGCACTTATCCATTCCTCATTATCTAGTGCAGCATTGACAGATTTTGGTTCAAACTCACAAATTATGCAATTTGAGTTTAAAGACTTACTTCTTGTTCTTGTACCAGCTTTCTTATCTCCTATGATCTGGATCTATGGATGGTTCCTTCTTACATATCTTGTAAGTATAGGTACAACTCTTTGTGTATCAGCCTGGTCATTATTTTTATCTTCATTCTTTTCTTCATCACCTTGCACATTATTCTGATTACTATCTTAACCGTCAGTAATAACACTCTGACCGTCAGTTGCAACATTCTGTTGTTCTGGAATTAAGCATTGGTGCTCAGGTAGAGTTTTGAGTTCTTCATAGTATACAAACTTGTTGTAGTCCCCTGGTTCTTTTGTGCTTTCCAGCTCATTCTTTTCTGCAAATTCATCTATTTTTACATTTGCACTTTCAACAATTTTGTTAGAAGCCTTGATGAGACATTTATAAGCTTTGTTTTTGGTGGAATACCTTAGAAAAATACCTTCATCACTCTTGGCATCAAGCTTTCCATTTCTATCATCCTTTAAGACATAACATTGACTACCAAAGATTTTGAAATAACTTACATTGGGTGTTTTACCATACCATAGCTCATAAGGTGTCTTCTTTGTGTCCTTATTTAATTGTACTTTGTTAAGTGTGTAGACAACAATACTGAAAACTTCCCTCTAGAATATTTGGGTGATTCCTTTCTCTATCATCAATGTTCTAGCACAATCAACTATTGATCTATTCCTTCTCTCAGTAATCCCATTTTGTTGTGGTGTTCTTGGTGTAGAAACCTATCTTTTATACCATGCTCATTACAAAAATCAGTGAATTCATCTGATATAAAGTCTCCTCCTCTATCTGATCACAAAAATTTCAGATCCTTACCACTTTGTTTCTCTACCATAGCCTTATACCATTTAAACATCTTGAATGCTTCAGATTTATCTTTAAGAAACATGACTATCATCATTCCAGAGTAATCATCAACAAAGAGAATAAAATATCTATCTCCATAATAACTCTTTATCCTCATTGGTCCACATGATTCAGTATGGACTTGTTCTAGAATGTCATCAGATGTATGGGTTTTACTTATGAAACTAAACTTTGTCATTTTACCTTTTTGACAATTCTTGCACATGATGTTGTTTGGATTTGTCATCGCCGGTAAGCCTCTTACATTTCTCCTTCTGCTTATTTTCATCATGTTGTCAAAATTCACATGACACAATCTTTTGTGCCACAACCATATGTCTTCATTTCTAGTCATTAATCAAGTGGTGTTAGTATCATTCAGATAGAATAAGTTACCTTTAGTCTATTCACCAGTACCAATCAATTTTCCTGATTCATTGAAGATCTTTGCCTTCTTATTCTCAAATTCTACTCTGTGTCCTGAATTATTCAGCTGAGAAACACTTTACATATTATAATTCAATCATTTTACCCAATAAGAATTTTCACATTTAATCAGGTTATTCAACATTATTGTTCCTTTACCTTCAACTGGACAAGGTGTATCATTACCCATTCTTACTGTACCACCATTAAAATACTCAAGTGTTAAACTTTTATTTGTCACCGGTCATGTGGTGAGTGCAACCACTATCTATAATCTAGATGTAATTCTTGCTAACCTTAGATATGAGTGCATTTTCTACATACCTTTCATCTTCATCTAAAAAATCCTTCATAGCTACAAATACCATCTTGATGTCTTCATCAAGTTCAGTGTCAGTATCTTCATCTTTGCAAGTAGCTAGGTAGCTAGCCTTCTTGCCTTTGTCCTTGTAGTCTTGGGTATCTCTGCTTTCTAATTGTCGGTAACCTCTGTAATGTTTGTTATCACCTCTATCAGATTTCTTCTCAAAAGATCTATCATTACTTCTGTCATCTTTTCTTTTGTTAGGACATCTTGCAGGAAAGTCTCCAATCTATTTACAATTAAAACATACAAGTGGTAACTTGCCTTTGTATTTACCTTTACCTCTCTACATTCTTCTTGCCATAAGTGCTTCTATTTCATCTAGATCTTATTCTTCACTTTCACTTTCACTATCTCTTCTAGACATGTGTCTATGACTTGATTTTCTTATTCTCATAGAAGACTTAAATGCAGACTCTAAGTTTGGTAAGACACTATTGTCAAAGTTATTTATCTAAAATGAAATCAGTCTACCAATTAAACTATCAAGAGTAACTGTATTATTTTCTACTGCTCTCATTTTTTGAATGGTAGAAAATCTAATAGAATATACATGCAGTAAGGTGATGACATGTAACTAATTAAATGTTTGATAATGTTAAGTTGAAGATAATGCAAGGCATTAAATCAGTTAATAATTTGTATTGTCATTGATGTCAACTTGATATCATCTGTATGGTCATGTATAAAATGCCAAAGACTTTAGAGAATTAATGGAACAAAGGTTATGTCTTCAATAATTCATAAAAGTCAAGTATTCACTAAGTGACAAAAAACACCGATGGAGTGCACACCATCTGTAAAGGAAAAGAAGAAAAGTCACAGTGATACCCGACAAGCAGAAGACAGTGTTGCCCGACGAAGAAAGCCACAGGATGCTTGACGAGCTGAAAATAGAGTTGCCCAATGGACAGAGATCTCGAAGCTAATTGGAGTCACACTGATGGAACTGACAGTTGTAACCAATGACTAACTAAAGAGTTGACCGACAGAACAAAGGGTTCAAAAAATGACAAAATATCTAGCTGGCAAGAGCTAAATATAGACTTAACTGGTTGTTTTCTTTATTTTATTCGACCAGAGTTAAGTGATTAATTTAAAGAAGATTTGTACAGTTGGCATAAAGATAACTAAGAGATAAATCAAGAGTTATGCTTTAAATCAAATTGGTTGAATTGTTTTTCACGCCAAGAATCAAGAATCAAGAATCAAGAATCAAGAATCAAGAAATAGTGAATATCATGTCTACATAAGAGACAAGCTTAATTCATTTTTCATATCACATGAAAAGGGATTAAGTGGAGTGAATAGAAAGAGGATGTTGAAGAGAAACTGATGAAGAACAACTTCATGTAGTACTGGTCAATTAAGATGAAGGAGAGCTAAGGAATTCTGCAGACACTAACGAACAGTGAGCACAACATCACAAAGAAGAAAGTATGGAGCAAAAAATAATTGAATTGATGCATTGATCAGAGAGGTAATGTACTTAAATAGATCTAAAAATCTGCAATTCAAGTTGCATTAGAAACATGTCATTTTGTTTTAGTTTAACCATTAAAGCATCAAGTCTCTTAATAGAGAAGGACTTGACAGTCTTCTATATATTGAGGTACATCCCAAGGAGTGCCAAAAAGGTTGATTCATGAAAGTAGCATTGGATATGCCCGATGCCTATTGATGGTCTAAGAGAGAGGCTGATTCAAGGATGGTAGCATTAGAAGCCTGATACTAAGTGACAAACTATATGTGTAAAATCCTCTAACAAGGTCACACCTAATAGTGTGTTTGTAACCTTTAACAGGGTTGGCTCTTAACAAGGCTCACTTCAAAAGAGTGAAAATTTAGGGTACCGGTCCCAGTGGTTTTTTCCCTTAACAGGGTTTCCATGTTAAAAATTCACGTGTTATGTGTGTATGATTCATTTCTTTATTTTTTTGTATCTGACATAGTTAACATTGGATTTATCAGTATACTCTGCATATTTATTGTATTTCCATAAATAGTTATACTGCCTATTGGTAATCAAGGAGAATAAGGATAGACAAGGTAAACTGACATACAAATAATCATTATAAGTATCTCATGGCATGCATCTTGTATGGATATAATAATATGAGGTTTATTTGATTGGTGGTTAGAATAAGGATAAGTTTTTGAGGCCACTGATTCACCCCCACCTCTTAGTTATTACTAACAATTGGTATCAGAGCTTGTGTGCTTAGAAGGAAGGTTTCAAGACCTAAGTCAAAGATCACAAGATGAATAGATAAGATGTCCCCAAGTTGAACAAAGATAATTTTTCATCATGGAAAATCAGGATAAGAGTCCACTTATCAGGTATTGGTAATGATGTTACTCAATTCCTTGAAAGTGAATATGTGTTGCCCACAGGAGAACCAACAGTTGAACAAATGAGAGAGAAGCATGAACATAATGGCATGATGATAGATATTGCTTCCTCACTCTCTAATGCTGAATTTGAAGATGTCAAAGAATGCAAAACTACAAAGCAGGTGTGGGACAAATTGAAGCTTGTACATGGTGGTGACAAAAATGTTTTGAGAGCCAAGGAAGAAAGCCTTAGAGGAAAGTTTGATGATCTCAAAATGAAAGAAGGAGAAAACATCACTCCGTACAACACAAGAATTAAAGAGGTAGTCAATGCTATCTAAGGAGTTGGAGGTGTACTGGAAGAAGATACAGTGGTTAGTAAAATTCTAAGAACCTTACTGCCTATTTATGCTATTAGTGTATCTGCCATTCAAGAAATGAGAGCAGTAGCAAATAACAATGTTACTCTAGACAGTTTAATTGGTAGACTAATTTCATTTGAGATGAATAACTTTGACAATAGTGTCTTACCAAACTTAGAGTCTGCATTTAAGTCTTCTATGAAGACAATAAATTCAAGTCATAGACACTCATGTAGAAGAGACAGTGAAAGTGAAAGTGAAGAAGAAGATCTAGATGAAATAGAAGCACTTATGGATAGAAGAATATAGAGAGGCAAAGGTAAATACAAAGGAATGTTACCACTTTTATGTTTTAATTGCAAAGATATTGGGCACTTTGTTGCAATATGTACTAACGGAAGAAAAGATGACAGAGTTAATGACAGATCTTTTGAGAAGAAGTCTGACAGAGGTGATTACAGAAGCTATCGATAATCAGAAAGAATAGATACCCAAGACTATAAGGACAAAGGAAAGAAGGTTAGCTACCTAGAAAAATGCAAGGATGATGATACTGACATCAAATCTGATGAAGACATCGAGATGGTGTTTGTGGTTGTAAAGGATGATTCAGATGATGATAAAGAAAGGTATGTAGAAACAACTCTCATATCTAAAATTAGCAAAAATGATGTTTGGATCATAGATAGTGGCTGCACTCATCATATGACCGGTGATAAGCAAAAGTTTGAGAATTTTGAATACTACAAGGGTGGATCAGTAAGAATGGGAAATGACACATCTTGTCTAGTTGAAGGTAGAGGAACAATAATGTTGAATAACCAGATAAAATGTGAGAATGCTTATTGGGTAAATGGATTGAATCATAAGTTATTGAGTGTTTCTCAATTGAATAATTTAGGTCACAAATTAGCATTTGAAAATAAAAAGGAAAAAATCTTCAAAAAATCTAGAAATCTGATTGGTACTGGTGAGCAGACAAAAGGTAACTTATTCTATCTAAATGATACCGAATCCACTTGTTTGATTGCTAAAAATGAAGACATATGGTTATGGAACAAAAGAATGTGTCATGTGAACTTTGACAACATGATGAAAATTAGAAAAAAGAGAAATGTCAGAGGCTTACCGACAATGACCAAGCCCGAAAACATCATGCGTAAAAAATGTCAAAAAGGTAAAATGACAAAGTCTAGTTTCAAAAGAAAAACCCATACACTGATGCAATTCTAGAATTAGTCCATACTGATTTATGTGGACCCATGAGGATAAAGAGTTATTATGGATATAGATACTTTATTCTCTTTGTTGATGATTACTCTAGAATGATGACAGTTATGTTTCTAAAAGATAAATTTGAAGCATTCAAGATGTTTAAATGGTATAAGGCCATGGTAGAAAAACAAAGTGGTAAGGATCTAAAATGTTTAAGATTAGATAGAGGAGGTGAGTTTATATCAGATGAATTCACTAATTTCTGTAATGAGCATGGTATAAAAAGATAGGTTTTTGCACTAAGAACACCACAACAAAATGGGATTGCTTAGAGAAGGAATAGATCAATAGTTGATTGTGCAAGAACACTAATGATAGAGAAAGGCATCACCCAAATATTATAGAGGGAAGCTGTTAGTACTTCTATTTACACACTAGACATAGTACAATTGAAGAAAGACACCAAGAAGACACCTTATGAGCTATGGTATGGATACACACCCAATGTAAGTTATTTCAAAATTTTTGGAAGTCAATGTTATATCTTAAAAGATGATAGAAATGGAAAAATTGACTCCAAGAGTGATGAAGGAATTTTTATAGGGTACTCTACCAAGAGAAAGGCTTACAAATGTCTAAACAAAGCCTCTAACAAAATTATTGAAAGTGAAAATATAAAGATAGATGAATTTGCAGAGAAGAATGAACAAGAAAGTACTAAAGAACCAGAGGACTATAATAAGTTCACTTACATCGAGGAACCTGAGACTCTACCCTACCAACAATGTAGAGCCCATGAGATACAAATCATTTCTCCCGAGCACCAGGCTACAAATACTGATGGTTAGGATAATGATCAAGACAATGTGCAAGGTGATGAAGAACATAATGAAGGCAAAAATAATGATCAAGCTGATAGACAAATAATTGTACCTATACTTTCAAGATATGTAAGAAGGAATCATCCAAAGGTCCAGATCATAGGAGATAAGAAAGTTGGTACAAGAACAAGAAGTAAGTCTTTAAACTCAAATTATTTAATTTGTGATTTTGAGCCAAAATCTATCAATGCTGCACTAGATAATGACGAATGGATAAGTGCTATGAATGATGAGATTGAGTAGATTGAGAAGAACAAAACATGGTCACTTGTGCCAAGACCAGATGACAAGAATGTCATTGGTACAAAATGGATATTCAAGAATAAGTTGAATGAAAATGGAGAAGTCACAAGGAACAAAGCAAGGCTAGTATGCAAAGGGTATGCACAAGAGGAAGGTATAGACTATGGAGAAACCTTTACAACCATTGCTAGGCTAGAAGGAGTAAGAATAATACTTTCTTATGCTGCATATAAAGGATTTAAAGTATATCAAATGGATGTCAAGTCAGCATTCCTAAATGGAATACTTGAAGAAGAGGTATACATTGAACAACTAGAAGGGTTTGTTGATCCAGACAAGAGAAACATGGTATGTAGACATCACAAAGCCTTGTATGGATTGAAACAAGCTCCCAGAGCTTGGTATGAATGAATTCATTCCTATCTAATAAGTATTGGATTTGTAAGGACTAGTGAAAACAATAATCTTTATTTGAAGGAAGATACTGATGCTAACATTTTGATTGATAAAATATTTATTGATGACATCATATTTGGAGGCAATGATATGCTATGCAAATAATTTGCTGATGAGATGAGAAAAGAGTTTGAGATGTCTATGTTTGGAGAGATAAAGTTCTTTCTTGGTCTACTGATCATTCAAAAAAGTGAAGGTATTTTCATTACTTAGTCCAAATACATCAAAGAGGTCTTGAAAATGTTCAAGATGGAAGATTCAAAACCAGTTGGAACACTGATGGCTACTAGATGTAAGTTAACAAAGGAGGACAAAAAAACTGAGGTAAATCAAACTTTGTATAGATCAATGATTGGAAAACTCATGTATGTTGTACACACTACACCAGATATTGCACATGTAGTGGGAATTGTTGCTAGATTTTCTGCTAACCCTAGGAAATCACATATGATTGCTGTAAAAATAATTCTAAGATATCTGAAGAATATTGAGGAATTAGACTTGTGTTATAGAAGAGAAGGAATATTTGAACTTAAGGTGTTTATCGATGCTGATTGGGCTGAAAATCTTGATGATTGAAAGAGCACAACTAGAGGATCATTCTTTATAGGTGACAGACTTGTCACATGGATTAGCAAGAAGTAAGGATGCATCTCTCAGTCTACTGTAGAAGAAAAGTATGTTGCTTCTGTTGCAAATTGCTCAAATATTTCATGGATCAAACAATTGCTGGAAGGTATGCATATGAAGATCTTAGAACCAGTGACTATCTATTGTGATAACACCAGTGCTATAAACATTTTCAAGAATCCAGTCATGCATGCAAAAACTAAACACATTGCCATCAAGTATCATTACTTAAGAGAACAAGTTCAGGAAAAAGAGGTGATACTTGAATATGTACAATCCAAAGAACAATTGGCTGATATCTTCAGCAAGCCACTACCCAAGGATCGTTTGAGTACCTGAGAAAGAGACTAGGGATCAAACCCTTGTCTACCAGTCAGTAAAATGACTGAAGGTTGCATCAGCCGACATATTCTTAGAATATCATTCATATTGATGCAAGAAAAAAGGATGAACTTCAAAGCTACATCTATATACAATAGGTATATATCAGAACCGAGCACCAGAACATATTGATGTATTGCTGATGGATAAGGGAAATTCAAGGAATATATTATGGATGGAAAGAAAAGGTCACGTGACATTAATGTTAGATATCTGTAAGATATTTGTTTGACATTGCTGTGAAAGGGAGAGAGTTTATCCATATTATCATAGTTTTTAAAAAAAGAAGAAGAAAGATTATCCATTATCATATTACTCCAACAGGGAGAGATCATATCCATAGGGAGAGAGTTTGTATGAAGGCGTTAATACAAAAGAAGAGTTGCTGACAAGAGAGAAAGGCATCAAATGTGAAGAAAAATCAAAGAAGAGATATTGACACAGGGAAAGGATGCAACACATCATAACAAGAAACACAGAGAGCTGCAAGAATCAAATCTAAGCTAAAACAGAGCTTACCGACGGTCATACATTTTTATCAGTTATCAAAACAAACCATTTGGTAGTTTGATGAATCTCAACAATTGTATTAGAAATAGTAATAGTATAGTATGATAATATAAGTTTTTTTCCATAAATGCCAAACAGAGAGATTGATTACATGTAACTGATTAAATGTTTGATAATGTTAAGTTGAAGATAATGCAAGGCATTAAATCAGTTAATGATTTGTATTGTCATTGATGTCAACTTGATATCATCTGTACGGTCATGTATAAAATGCCAAAGAATTCAGAGAATTAATGGAACAAAGGTTATGCCTTTAGTAATGCATAAAAGTCAAGCATTCACTAAGTGACAGATAACACTGACGAAGTGCACACCATTGGTAAAGGCAAAGAAGAAAAGTCACAGTGATACCCAACAAGTAGAAGACAGTGTTTCTCGATGAAGAAAACCATAAGATGCCCGACGAGCTGAAAATAGAGTTTCTTGATGGACAGAGATCCCAAAGCTAACTGGAGTCACACCGACAGAATTGACAGTTGTAACTGACGACTAAGTGAAGAGTTGACCAATGGAGTAGAGGGTTTAGAAAATGACAAAATATCCAGCTGGCAAGAGCTAAAGATAGACTTACCTGGTTGTTTTCTTTTTTTTATTCAACTAGAGTTAAGTGATTGATTTAAAGAAGATTTTTACAGTTGGCATAAAGATAACTATGAGATAAATCAAGAGTTATGCTTTAAATCAAATTGGCTGAATTATTTTTCACGCCAAGAATCAAGAATCAAGAATCAAGAAACAATGAATATCATGTCTATATAAGAGACAAGATTAATTAATTTTTTGTATCACATGAAAAGGGATTAAGGGGAGTGAATAGAAAGAGGACATTGAAGAGAAACTGATGAAGAACAACTTCATGTAGTATTGATAAATCAAGCTGAAGGAGAGCTAAGGAATTATGCAGACACCGACGAACAATGAGCACAACATCACAGAGTAGAAAGTATGGATCACAAAAGAATTGAATTGATACATTGATTAGAGAGGTAATGTACTTAAATAGATCTAAAAATTTGCAATTCAAGTTGCATTAGAAACAGGTCATTTTGTTTCAGTTTAACCATTGAAGAATCGAGTCTCTTAACAGAGCAGGACTTAACAGTCTTCTATATATTGAGGTACATCCCAAGGAGTGCCAAAAAGGTTGATTCATGAAAGTAGCATTGGATATGCCCGATGCCTATTGATGGTATAAGAGAGAGGTTGATTCAAGGATGACAACATTAGATGCCCGATACTAAGTGACAACCTATATGTGTAAAATCCTCTATCAAGGTCACACCTAACAGTGTGTTTGTAACCTTTAATAGGGTTGGCTTCTAACAGGGCTCACTTCATAAGAGTGAAAGTTTGGGGTACCCGTCCCAGTGGTTTTTACCTTAATAGGGTTTCCACATTAAAAATTCATGTGTTATGTGTGTATGATTCATTTCTTTATTGTTTTGTATCTGACATAGTTAACACTGGATTTATCGGTATACTTTGCATATTTACTATATTTTGGTAAATAGTTATGCTACCTATCGGTAATCAAGGAGAATAAGGATAGACAAGGGAAACCAATAGACAGACAATCATTATAAGTATCTCATGGCATGCATCTTTTAGGGACATAATAATATGAGGTTTATTTGATTGGTGGTTAGAATAAGGATAAGTTTTTGAGGCCACTGATTCACCCCCCCTCTCAGTTATTACGAACATAAGGTTCTTAAGATTTTACTTACCACACTCTCCTCTTCTAGTACACCTCCAACTCCTCGTATAGCATTGACTACTTCTTTTATTCTTATGTTGTACTGTGTGATGTTTTCTCCTTCTTTCATTTTGAGATCATCAAATTTTCCTCTAAGGCTTTTTACCTTGGCTCTCAGAACATTTGTATCACCTCCATGTATAAGCTTTAGTTTGTCCCACATCTTCTTTGCAATTTTTCAATCCTTGACATCTTCAAATTTAGCATTAGAGAGTGAGGAAGAAAGTTCTATAACCTTGAAGTTGTGTTCATGCTTCTCTCTCAATTGATCTACTATCAATACTCTTGTAGGAAACACATATTTAGTATCTAGGAATTGAGTAACATCATTACCAATACCTAATAAGTGGAGTCTTATCCTGCTTTTCCATGAAGCAAAGTTGTCTTTGTTCGACTTGGGCACATCTTGTCTGTTCATCTTGTGATCTTGACTTAGGTCTTGAAACCTTCATTTCTAAGAAAACAAGCTCTGATACCAATTGTTAGTAATAAATGAGAGAGGGGGGGGGGGGTGAATCAGTCACCTCAAAAATTTATCCTTCAACCATTAACCACCAATCAAATAAACCTCAGATTATTAAGTCCCTACAAGATGCATGACATGAAATACTTATAATGAATAACTGTCTGTCGATTTTCCTTGTCTATCCTTATTCTCCTTGATTACCGATAAGAAGTATAACTATTTACCAAAACTTAGTAAATAAGCAGAGTATACCAATCAACCCAGTGTTAACTATTTCAGATACAAAACAATAAAGAAATGAATCATACACACATAACACATGAATTTTTAACGTGGAAACCCTATTAAGGGAAAAACCACTGGGACCGATACCCCAAATTTTCATTCTTTTGAAGTGAGCCCTGTTAGGAGCCAACCCTGTTAAAGGTTACAGACACACTGTTAAGTGTGACCTTATTAGAGGATTTTATACATAGAGGTTGTCACTTAGTATTGGGCATCTATTGCTACCATCCTTGAATCAGCCTCCTTCTTAGACTGTCAATAGGTATCGGGAAAGTCCAATGCTACTTTCATGAATAAACCTTTTTGGCACTCCTTGGGATGTACCTCAATATATAGAAGACTATTAAGTCCTACTCTGTTAAGAGACTTGATGCTTTAATGGTTAAACTAAAACACTATGACCTATTTCTAATGCAACTCTGAATTGCATATTTTCAGTTCTATTCAAGTATATTACCTCTCTGATCAATGTATCAATTAAATTCTTTTGTGCTCCACACTTTCTACTCTGTGATGCTGTGCTTCACTATTCGTCAGTGTTTGCAAAATTCTTTAGCTCTCCTTCAGCTTGATTGATCCAGACTATATGAAGTTCTACTTCATCAGTTTCTCTTCAGCATTCTCTTTTTATTCACTTCCCTTAATCCCCTTTCCATTAATGTAATGTTTCGAAAATGAATTAAGCTTCTCTTATATAGACATGATTTTCACTTTTTCTTGATTCTTGGCATGAAAAACAATCCAACCAATTTGATTTAAAGTATAACTCCTAATTTATCTCGTAGTTATCTTCTTGCCAACTGTACAAATCTTCTTTAAATCAATTACTTAATTTTGGTCGAATAAAACAAATAAAACAACCAGTTAAGTCTATCTTTAGCTCTTGCAAGGTAGATATTTTGTCATTTTTTGAACTCTCTGTTTCGTTGGTTAATTCTTCAGTTAGTTGTTGGTGACAACTGATAGTTCCGTCGGCATGACTCCAGTTAGCTTTAGGATCTTCGTCTATTGGGAATCATTAGATTTTTACTCGTCGGGAAACTCTATTTTCAGCTCGTTGTTCATCGTGTGGTTTTTCTTTGTCGGGAAACATTGTCTTCTTTTCATTGGGTATCACTGTGACTTTTCTTCTTTGCCTTTACCAATGGTGTGCACTCCATTGGTGTTATTTGTCACTTAGTGTACTTGACATTTATGCATTACTAAAAGCATAACCTTTGTTCTATAGATTCTCTGAAGTCTTTGGCATTATGTACATGACCGTATAGATGATATCAAGTTGACATCAATGACAATACAAACCATTAACTGATTTAATGCTTTGCATTATCTTCAACTTAACATTATCAAATATTTAATTAGTTACATGTCATTAGATAAGACCAGGAATAAATGGATGGAACTAAAGATTCCCCTTTATAGGTTTCTCAAAGGATATGTCTGACCAACTGATAAAGGAATGTAAATGGGAATCCCTTGAGCTAGGATGGTTCAAGATAAACTTCAATGGGGCCTCAAGAGGAAACCCACGAGTTAATAGAATAGGAGAATGTATACATGATTGTAAAGGTAAGATGATAGCCAGTATAGATGAACCAATAGGAGTTAAAACTAATAATGTAGTGAAATATAAGGCTTCAATAGAAGGCTTGAAATTGAGTAAAACTCTAGATATCAATAAACTAGCCATTAATGGAGACTCATCCATTGTAGTAAACTCAATCAGAAAAGGAGAAACCACAAATTGTCAACTCAATGGTTATGTGCAATGGGCTAAAGGATTATTGAATTTAGTGGAACACTACAAAATTAATAACATTTATAGGGAAGGTAATAAGGAGGATGATAGGCTAGCCAATGCGGGAGTTGATAAAGATAGAATGAGAATAGGATGAAGAAGCAATACAGGGACAACAATTGTAAGGTGACACTCAACCTATAGCTTAGATTAAGGAAGAAGGAAGGCTTTAATTATAAATGGAGAAAGGAAGGGAAAGGAATCAGGGAACCCACCTAAATTTAGGCTTAAAAGGAAGAAGGAAAACTCTCCCCTCATTGTTCCATAGAACTTAAGGGGCTAAAGGTTAGAGCCAAGATGCTTTAAATTAGATTACTGAATAGGAGATATACTAATAGACCAAAAAGTGCATGACCAAAATCCTAATAAGAAGTGACTGATTAATCAAAGATCCTAAATAATTTCTTTAAAGAAATAGTGAAATAAATATTAAAAGGCCTATACACAAATACGAGTACACAAGATATGGATGAAAAATTAAATACAAAATAAAGGAATATAAAAATACACACACACAGACACACTCATATATATATATAAAGCCAACATATGGGATTTTAAAGATTGCAATAGATCATATATACATTCCCTTATAAATGAACATAGGAATTTAAAGATAAGTAAGAATGCAAGGTTCGATGGATGTAGGTGCCCATTAAAGTTACAACTCCAAAACAAGAAGTGGTTAAAGTATGAATGTGCTCTTTGGCATACCAAAGAGAATAACAAACAATAGGAAAACTAAAGGTCATGATGTATAACATCCAAAGAAGACTGATCACATTTCAATCCAAACTCGTAACAATACTTTGATTATAAATAACCACTTCCTTATAAAAAAAATAGTACCCCCATAGTATTAGCTTTATTGCCTTCTAAGGAATAGGAATTTTGGACAAACCTAGTGACACCAATAAAACTCAGAGGAACTAAACCACATAAGGCCTTTGAGGGGGATGTTATGGTCAAACACCTAAGGAAGATCATGATGGTTACTTATGAATTGGTCATGAGAGTAGTATATAAAATCCTAGGAAAGGATTTTATAATGAATAATAAAAGATACAAAGTAAACTCATATATCTTAGAAATGTTCATAGCTTCATACATTCATGTGGACCCAAAAAAATAGACGATTAGAAGACTATGCAAAAGTATCTTCAAGAAGAGATACTTAATAGATTTGGATAAAGTAATCAATTACATTAGGGGTGATATTACTATTCCAAATCCAAGGTCCTATGATTGTATATCTTTTGGGGGATGAATAACTCTCCTTTCCAATATTAGTGTTAGAAGATGTAGAAAATTACCTAGAAAGGACTCCTAAACTTAAGATAAATCTGGACTTTCTGATGTTCTTCTTACATGTAAGATATTCAATGAGGTTTGACTGGTTTGATCACTTCATCTTAGAGGATTATGTTGGTTTGGTGGTGGATTGGGAGGAAAGAATTGATTCTAATTCGATGGTCTAAATTGTTTAGTTGTCTTATGGAAAGGGTTGGAATTGATGTAGAAAGAAACAACTTCACTTATATGAAGTAATGTTTCTGAAAAAGAAGAGTGAGATAATAGAATCTTGTTAAATTTACTGGAATTCTCTTGTAGTAAAATGACTACAAAGGTTGAAAGGTTTAAAATTTGTAATAAGAACCCAAAAGATTTATTTCATCACAACATTGTCAATACAACATAGTGCTTAAAGACAAAGTCATCTAATAAGAATCAAAACATTCAATAGATAGACTAACAATATTATAGTTAGAGAAAATAATTATATAGATAGATAGATAGATTTTAGAGATTCATATATAAAGGTTCAATAGTTTGAAACTGACTCATACATATTTAAATATTAAGGGGCATGTATAAGTGTTCAAAGAAATAAACAAATAATCTAAAGAAGTGTTCAACCAATATCTTAAATTAGGAAATATATACCTAACTCTGTATTGGCAAGTTGAATTCCTGAGGAAGCATGGATTATTTTGTGTTTCCAATCATGGCAACAAAGTCATACTAAGTTTCTGTCAAAGATAACTTAGAAGATAAAACGACTAAGTATAGAAAATAGGATAGATAAAGAGATACAGAGATCAGCACATCAGCACACATGTTAGAGATCACACCAGAGCATGCATGCTTAGGTATATACTCTATGGTGTATATACATGCTATATCCAAATGCACAGAGTATGGAACATCAGTACGAAAAAGTTACATGCAGATTAGTAGACCTGTAGTCTAGGAAACAGAGCATGGAAGCCGACTATAGTTTTGATCAGCGTGAATATTTTGTAATGTAATGGCTAAGCACCTTTAGTTATAAGTTTGTATTAATTTAATTAATTTTTTAGTAAACATGCTTGAGCTGACTTGTTCGGAAGTGTTGTATATTTTGTTTTAGGGCCGACTAGTGATATGTTTTGGGTCGTGCCTATTCGGATTTGAAGATATAAGTTTGTAATGTAAAGATATGTTACAAGTGTCGATTATTATAGAAAAAATCATAGAGGGATAGTAAAATTAAGTTAATATATGATATAGCTCTTTAAAGGAGTAAGAGCATTCGCGCATACATGAAACTGATCAGACAACAGTGTCATGACAATAGTTCATTTTGATATAGTGCATATCATCTTTCAGAAGGTTGTAGCCTTCATCTTATTGGGTAGTGAGACTAGGCAGTGAGCCATATACCTTTAATAGGGTTTTGTAAAAGACTCCTAACAGGGTCAGACCTTTAACCAGGTCATTGTACTCAATTTGTAAAGACTGCTTCTAACAGGGCAAAGGAACTTTAACAGGTTCATTATACCTAGTACAATATTTGTGGGTACTAATTCCCACCGGAGTTTTCCTCTGATCAAGGTTCTCCGTAATCATACCATGTGTTATGTGTTCTTGTGTTATGTTTCTTTGGATGCACATTTGATTTATTTTTAATTGGCTAAAATATAATAAATAGATAAACACTGATTCACCCCCCCTCTCAGTGTTTCTAACACTTTGTAAACCTATCTTAAATCTCTATTAGTGCTTTAAAAGAGTAAAGGATTTACAACAATGATAGGAAACAACATATGAAACAATAATGCCTTTTTAAATCCTTCAATATTTGATAAAGATTGATATGTAAGAGTCACACGAAAAAGCATAGCCAGATTAGGTACTGAGTAATCATGAAAAAGTAAATCCAAAAAAGCATTAACTGATGACAATACCTTGGAATGGAGAATTATAAAGGAAATATACTTACTAATCATAGTGTCCAAGTAGAAATACTAAAATCACCGATAAATGATCAAATAACCCTAAGAAATATATAAACAAGTATATATGAAACAAATATTAAACAATATTTTATATTAACTATATATTTAAAAAGGCCACGTCATACAAATTTAAATCACACACATGGAATCCTAGAAAAAACAAACATTAATGAATACATCGATGTAGGAGAGAAAATTATTAAAATATTATCGTCCACTACTTTTTTCCCACGTACAAAATGCTCTTTTCACATAATTCTCGATCCATCAAAATCCCCATTGAATTTCTGAAGAATTAATCCTCATACGGTTTGCACTCAATTATAATGGAGTATTTTTCCATTGGTTCATCTTCCCATGATTTCAAGACTAGAAAGTAAGATTAAAAGGAACTTTGACAAACAACCAAGATTATAAATATCTCTAACCTTGTAAATTTTATCTACTTGAAAAATGCAGATAGAGCTTAGAAACTTAGTAGGTAAGCTCTTTAAATTTATACATTTTTGCAGTTAGGATTTTAGAACTCAGAATCTTCTTAATTGAGAATTATTCCTTGCAGAAACAAAATTTACACCTTCCACACCACGGGTAACAAAGATATGGCATTTCCAGGAAGTATTAAACCAGAGTGGTGGAACTTAATCTTGAACCCACAGATGACATGGCAAGAAGAGTCATAGAACTAGCCTTTGGAGAAGTCCAGTTAGATTATAACTATACTTTGCAAACAAATTGGGAAGTAGTAGGGACTTTTATTTCATGTTTACTCATAGTAGGTATTGATAAAAAATACATTGTAGCTCTATGTCGGAAAATATTTATAGATAAGATCCTCAAAGTCCTAGACCATGTAGTCTTTAGTATCAATCATAAGAAGGAAATTACATATCTAGAGGATTACATGAATGCAGACATTGGAAGCCTAGAACATGAAAATAGAATCCCCAAGAGGCCAATCTTGACCTTTAAGCATAAAGTTATTTTTGAGATTCACTGGCCTAAAATCAAAAGAAATCTTCATTTCCTCCTGAGATGGACCATCATCATCTTGAAATCAGACTCTAAATGGATCCTTTATTATTTCTCAGCCAAATGATTTCAAAACCCTCCATCTCTTAAACTAACAAATTTGACCAAATTGCAGGTTATACCTCCAGTCTTTGTCAAAAACAATCTAGCTTAGCAAAAGCCCTGGAAGAAGCAAGAGAAAAGGGAATAAAATAATGGAGGAAGATGACTCAGAGGAAGACTCTTAAGAGGAGTTAATAGTAATAAAACACAAGTAACTAGCGGTAGGGGAATGGTAAATTTTTGTGCTAAGTTTTGATTGCAAGATAACTATAAGGACTTACTTAATGAATTTTCTTATGCTTAAAAGAACAACAAAGGTAGTAGTATGGAAAAATATATAAGATATATTAGACTGTTAGTATTGAATGTTTTACTTTTTATGAGGTCCTTTATTAAAAACCTAAATTACTTGATAAGTTTTTGAAGTACTGTGGTAAGTTTCAGTAGCAGTAAATGCCTTCATTATTTATATTACATATAGACATATATATATATATGTGTGTGTGTGTGTTAACACATATGTAGACAACTAAAGATGATTATATCTCTTCTTTTAGGAAAGATATTCCTATAATTAAATAAAGGTATTAAATCATGATAATAGGCAGGCAAGCATTGATAAAACCGTCTTAGAGGAATCCTGGCCATTAAAGACAAACAGACTAATTAGAATAAAAAATTTCAATAAGGACAGAGGTAGAGATATAATAAAATCATTGCAGCTAAAAATGAATAAAGTGTCTGAGGGGTGAACCATATGCCAGACTTATTCCTGATATAGTGCCTTGCAGATAATGAAGGTTCCTTGACAAACCACCACTCCATTAATCATAAGGATAACCTAAGCTAAATATTTTTCTATTTATAATATTCAAATATAGTGTAACAATACCTAACAACACCTAGGACAAAACACAGGAAGTTGTAAGGGCATCAATTCAGTAGGTAAACTCATTCACTCCTTACTGAACAAAAGGAGATGCATAGTTGTAAATATAAGATGAATAGGAAGATATTTGTAGCTATGTTCTTTGCTCTGGAAATTATACCACTGAGAATTAGGATTTAAATCTCTTAGGACTAATATATATATATATATATATATATATATATATATAAAGAAACACGTATATCCATGCATAGTTAATTATATAGAAAATATGCATTAGCAATAAGAGTAAGAAATAGGATTGTTTTCAATACAGTATCATTAGTATATGGTGGCTGTATGATTTCACTATAGTTATGAATGAAGTAGGAGCAGTATTTCATGTTGTATCAACTAACAAAATATAAGTAGAGTAATAAAACTTTAGATTCTGAAAAGACTTATTTTAAACAGATACATATTTATTTAAAGGAATATTTTACCGACATTCATACAAATTTTCCATCTCTTATTTGATATAATCATGGTACTCATACATATTTAATCACTGGGTGAGTCATTTGGTCTGTTATGTCTTACAATGGTATGATTGTAAATAGTTGGTAATAAGATAATAGCTAATTGTCTATTGACACGGGTGGATATTTAATTTATAGTAGTATTTTCTTAATAACGATTCACTTGGTAGGTATTATTAAACAATTTAGTGTTGGCTATATGATAATATGGAAGGAAACTACAAGGACTGTAAAAAAGGCACACACACAATAAATATAACTTTGCATAATTGGTATAACTGATCAAATTTGCATGAATAGCATTTCTAAATGAATAGAATAATTTTACTGGAAGGGCCAACTAGATTTATAGACCTAATGATTTTATATACAATGGAATAGATACAAACAACTATACTACGGTTTCAAGAAAATGGATGTTATTGGAATAATGAGCAGATCAGGAAATATGATTGGCAGATTGAATCAATAAGGATATACCAATGTAAATTGACTAATTATATAATGATTGCAAATAGGATGGGTAGAAGATCAGAGATTATGTTTTGTAGTATGATTTAGTGTAGATAGAATAATATAGTTGAATGAATCTATGTTAGGGGATTTAAGGTGTAACATATTAGATGGAATGGAATAGTGGCGGTGTATTTGGTAGTGGTTTTGCAGGGACAGGTACAAAGATGAAATGAAAGGAACTCAAATGTTATATTCAAGGAACAAGGATTAAATGGACTCAAGGTGTAATCTGATTATAATTATGAGTTAGATGGATAAAGCCTCTAGATCCTTGACATAAATGAAATGTAATATTATTTCTAGTAGGGATCACATTGCTATAATTCTCTAATCTGAGGAGAAGTTGGAGAAAATTTGTAAATATGTGCACCCAAAATCCTATGTATGCATTTAATGTAATGTATTCATATGAACATTTTGATCTGGACTGCATAGTCCCAGGAAAGACTGGAGGTTTCC
>MU227639.1:3062379-3078742 GCA_018584345.1 Thuja plicata
TATATATATATATATATATAGTTTACCTCCAAGATTTTTAACAAAATATCTAATCAAACCCTAGTTGATCTACTACAAGTTTTTCATAGTTTTCCAACATAATTCTAGGTATTCACAGATTCAAAACAACAAATATTTCTTCATTCAAGAAAAAATCCAATAGCCTTTTCAAATTAAATATTCATACAATAGAAGAATCACAATACAACCATATCAAAACATCAACCAAACCTAGCAGGCACAAAGCAAACAATCTTTTCAAAAGAATAGATCTACAAGGTTTTCAAAACCTACCTTAATCCACCAGTTGATAGAAGCCACAAAGAACAATCCAAAACCCTAAAAATCCTAAGCTTTCACAATTTCCTTCAATCCAACACCAGAGCCAAAAACTTATAAACTTGTGTGTGCAATAATGGCCAAAAGAATCCTAATAAAGAAAACCTTGTCAACCTAGGATTTCCAAAGCTCATGCAAAACCTAAAAAGAGAACTCAACTTAAAATTGAGTAAAAATAATTAATTTAATTAATAATTCTTCACTTAAATCAATTCACTCAACTTTAATTTAAATTTAAATTTTAATATTATTAAAAAGGATGTGAAAGGGTCAAGCCTCTAGCCACGGTAGGTCTTGGGTAGTCCGCTTTTTGCTAGAAGTGAAAAGGGATCAAATGATAGGAGCAGGAGCAGAAGCGCCAGGAACTAGTTTCCTGAGGAGAGATCAGGGCATCAATCAGGCATAAAAGCAAGGTAATACTTAGGTGGGTGGTGATAGATTCCCACTCAGGGAACGATGGAGTGAGGAGGTGGAGAGGGTTTTCTTGATCCAAGACTTAAGAAACAAGGTTTTTAATAAGGAAATGCCCAAACCCTATCCAACTCCTTTTTGGGTGTTTCAATCAAGTCAGTGGGTCGATGAATCCATGTAGAATAGACCCCAATGGGTTTTTCAGAAAGCAACATGGGTAGACAAATTTTGGCAAGAGGAAAGATAGAAGCAGTGACTAACCCAGTTACCCTCAACATGGAGATCCCACAAGCCACCTGGGAAACATTTCAATAACCATAGCCACAGGAGGATTAAACAGAGGCATAAGAGGATCCAGGATAAGAAAGTTAGGTTTGACATCTGTGGCTTCATTTCCCCCTTGTGTCTTCAAGAATCAGCAGAAATTTCTATCCCTCCTAAAGACAAACCAGATTCTACGGTCGTAAATCATGGTGTGGAAGCTACCTTCAATCCACTCGCCCCATCTACATCATAGGTCGCCCAAGAAACCCCAGTAAGAATCCTAGGTTGGGGGCACAGGGATGAGCATAGAGTCCTCATCATAGATCCAATGGCATCAAACACAGTTATCGATCTATGAGCTCAGGTGATTATTGGTAAGATTTGGAACCATACTCCTTCAAATTTGGAAATTTTAGATTGGGCTTCTAGGAAATGGTTTGGGGTCAATACAACTTTTATGGTAGATAAAGGGCTAGGGTTTTTTGTAGCAATTTTCAAAGATAAGGCTAGTAGAGATAAGATCCACCATTTAAGGGTTGGTTCTTTAAAGGGTGAGGTATTAATACACAAATATGGTATCCTAATTTCCAACCTAGCAAATGCCAAATCAAATTTTTCCCATTCTGGCTATCCTTCCTAGCCCTTCCATTAGAGTTTCACCAACCCGATATCCTAGAAATTATGGCTAAAAATCTTGGTATCTTCTTGAGACATGATTGGGTGGCTTTAGACAATTGTAAATCTACTCCTAGGATTGCCCTTCTGAGAGATATTAATTCCATTTGGCCAAAATCCATCTTTTTAGAATCAAATTTTGGCTCCCTGCAACAGATAGCTTCTCTTGATGACCCCTCCCTTATGTTATCAAGAAGCTCATCTCTTGGACACCTTGAACTTAAATGCCAGAAGGGTGCAAACAAAGTCTGTAAGGATGTGAGCTCCTCTCCATCAACTTGTTGTGCCCCATGGGTTGACCCTATTATTCCCTCTCCCGTATCTTTCCATTGCACTAGGAGCACCAACCGGGGGTTCCCACCTCTTGCAGGGATCTAGGGCATTTTATTGATTCTTGGAAGACTTCTTCAACACATGCTCCTGACTCAGTGGTTCAAGTTGTGCATTATAGCCCTGTTCAACCATTAGAAGTTAATCTACATGGTTGTATTCCCTTTGTGTCTTCCCAGGATGGTCCTAGGTTAGGGGATATCTCGACTATAGGGGTGGAAGAAACCCTAGAATATCATCACAACCCAATGGGTCTCAATCAAAGTCTGTTCCTCATCAAAATAATTCAGGTAGGAAGCTTTTAGTGTAGTATACTCAATCATCTGATCTCGCTTTCTTTCCCTCTAAGGATGTGTTAAATTTTGGATTTCTTCTTCTATCCTATCCAGAGATAGATGGCATGTCACATATGTCACCTCCATGAAAATATTCATGGCTTAAGCACTATTCGAAGATAGCAGGTCTTGCATTAGACTATGAATGTGATTTGCTGTCAGAGGATGAATTGGGGAAAATAGGACTAGCTCCTCCTATCATCATCTTAGCCCAAAAAAATCTCCAACATAGTTTCCTTATGGATTTAGATCTGAATACTTCAGCTTTTACCACACCTTTTGATCACAATGGTAGCCTACCGTCCCCCTCAATGACTAATAAGGAAAACCTGAGTCCTTGGGAGTTGGGCTTAGGGGAAGTTGCTGCAGGGATTTTAGAGGTAGATGTTGATAGAGTGGTGGAATTGATGTTAATGGGAGTAACAGATGTTAATGAGGTCTTCACCAAAATGGATAGGGGTCCCAATTCTCCAATCTCTTGTATGGCCCCTTCAGAGGTCCCCAATGAGGTAGTCTCCTCGTGCCTGTAGCATTATTCATACTGAGGTGGAAAGTGATAAAATTAGAATCCTTTCTTTGAACAATAAATCTAGAGGCCACCCTGCTAGAGGGAAGAAGACGAAGGACAAAATTGCTGCAGGAGTCCAATCCACGCTACCTTTCCAGTATCTCAGCAGGAAATCTAAAGATGAGGCTGTTGTCCCAATAGAAAAACAAATGCAAATAGGTAGGAGAGTTACAGGCTCTCTAAGATAGATATGAGAATCCTATCTTGGAATGTTAGGGGCATTAATGCCCCTTACAAGGTCTGGCTTATCAAGGATCAAATCCTGTTAAGCAGGGCAGATGTTGTCATGCTTCAAGCAATGAAATTTTCTCATGAGAAGGGGGAAAAAACTTTCAGTACATGGAAGGGATGGTATTTCCTTCATGTTCCTTTGGAAGGCATGTCAAGGGGCCTGGAAATTCTCTAGAAACCTCAAAAATGCAAGATAACTCTCATTCTTTCCTCCACTAACTGGGTCCTGGTTGAAATATCAGTATTTGCACTTTCTTTTTCTTTGTTCAATATATATGGCCTAGCCCCAGTAGTAGACAAACAAAGGTTGTGGGATGAACTATCAAGTACAATCTCTCAACTTGGTGCTTCCAAAATTATCGTGGGGGGAGATTTTAATGCTACATTGGGCGATATGGACAAAATTGGGGGAGCAACTCCCTCATACAAGGTTACCTAGGACTTTAAGAATTTTGTGGAGGGTAATGCTTTATTTGATTGCTGCCCTACTAACGGAAAGATTACATGGTCTAACCAAAGGAAGGGTACTCACTTTGTGGGAGTACATCTAGATAGATTCCTTCTTAATTCACAATGGTTATTGTCTAACGGTAGTTGCCAGTATAATATCTCATCCATTACAGGTTCATACCATTTCGCAGTATCACTGGAAATTGAATTAGGCAACAAATCTTTCAAACCAAGATCTTACTTTAAATTTGAATGGATGTGGTTTAGGGATCCTCAGTTCTTTTAGCTACTCCAGACTTGGTGGTCTCAATGCCCAGTGGTTAAGGGTTACAAAATGTTTCAACTAGCAAACAAGGTGACATTCATAAAGGCAAAAATTAAGGATTGGAATCAACTTAGCTTCAGAAACATTTTTGCAGAAAAACACAGTCTTCAAAGTCAATTGGATGGGTCGAATCAACACATTATACAAAATCGATTGACGCAACAGGTATATGATACTAAAAAAGTCATCCAAGAAAAACTAGAAGAAATTCTTTTCAGAGAGGAGCCCTACTGGAGACAACGGTCGATGGAGTTATGGTTGTTTGAAGGGGACTAGAATTCGACCTTCTTTCATGCTTTGACAAAAATTAAGAGGCATAAAAATGCAATTTTCCAAATCAAGGATGTGAATGGTAGTACATTAAAGGCTGAAAATGATATCCAGGGGGAGGCTTCCTGATTCTTTAGTTGCCTCCTTAGCAGCCCAGTCAGCTTGGATTGGCCTATTGAGCCTGACCTCCACTTCATCCCATAATTGATATATGAAGCAGATAACAAATTTCTGATGTACCCCTTCACATTAGATGAGGTGAAGTCGTCAGTGTTTGGTATGAAGGCAGACAAGGCCCCAGGCTCGGATGACCTTACTCCTCTCTTCTTTTAGAAATGCTGGGAATTTATGAAATATGACATCTTGGAGGCAATGGAGGAATCAAGGTGACACTCCTACATGTTTAAACCTTTCAATAACACCTTTCTCACATTAATTCCTAAAGGCGCTCATCAAGATTCCTTCTCAGATTTTAGGCCAATCTCTCTGTGTAATACCATTTACAAAATTATTACCAAATCAATTTCAGTCCGCCTGGGTAAAATTATACCAAATATCATCTCAGAATAGTAGGGTGGTTTTGTTCCAGGGAAGGACATGGTGGAAGGGGCCCTCATAGCACACAAAATTCTACATTCTATCAAGGTTCAAAGCCTCAAATCCATGATCCTTAAACTGGATATGATGAAGGCGTATGACAGGGTTAGCTGGGATTATCTCAAAAAAGTGATGCTCAAAATGGGGTTTCACAAGAAATGGATTAAATGGATCATGGCTTGTGTTACATGAGCTAAGTTCTCTATTCTTATCAATGGGTCTCCATGTGGTTTTTTTTCATCTTCCCAAGGGATTCATCAAGGAGACTCACTCTCCCCTTTTCTCTTCATCATCAAGGCTGAAGGGTTGAGCAGACTAATCTCCTTCAAATAGCTTCAGGGTTCACTGATGGGCATTTTGCTCCACCACTTGCATCTCTCTGTTACACATACATTATTTTCTAATGATTCACTTTTATATGCAGAAAACTCTATTTGGGGGGCCATAGTTATCAGAGATACCCTTCGAGAATATTGTGATCTCTCAGGCCAGAAGCTCAACATCAAGAAGTCACAGATTTTATTCTTCAATCTACCTAAGAAAATTCAGGGAGATATCACAAAGTTTCTTGGCTTTGAGGTTGCTCTTATCCCAAACAAGTATCTGGGAATTCCCCTTTTCCAAGGTACATGCAAGGCCTCCTTTTGGGACCAAATATTCCATTCCATATTGGAGAGGATCACTTCTTCGAAGGCCAAATGGCTTTCTCTATCAAGGAGAATTTTTCTTGTTAGATCAATCCTCTTGTCTATAAAAAATTACATCATGTCTTTTTTGTTGGCTCCCAGGGCAGTTGTAGACAAAATCAGAAGAAACCTCAAGGACTTCATTTGGAAAGGTAATTTAGATGGGGTCTCAAAAATTCCTCTAGTTTCATGGGATAAGATCACACTTCCTAACGATGATGGAGGGGTGGGATTACATAACATTCATGAGAGAAACATTAGCCTCAGTGCAAAACTTTCCTAGAAGTATTATGAAAACCCAAACTCCCTGTGGGCCAGGATCATCCACTTGAAATATTTGGATGGGGAGAACCCGGCTCACATATTTACTATTATGAATCCTCCTCTAGGATCGGCTATGTGGGATTTTGTTATGAAGTGTAGAAGGATCATTCTGCCACATCTATCTTGTATCATCAACTCTGGGGAGGAAATTTTTTTCTAGGATGACTCTTGGAATGGTTTCCCCCCCATTTCTTCTATCATGGGAATTCTGCCTTCTACCAAGATCCTCCTTCAACAACAATGTGTGATGAAGGTTAGTGATTATTTTGTGTGATCCCCGGCTGCTCATGGAGTGGAGATTGTGTGGAAAAACTTCTCTCAATTTGATATTCCTTAGGATCAAAGAGACTTACTTTCAGCCATTCTTTGTCAGCATACTTTGCATATCAACATGAAGATTGACAGAATCATTTGGTCTTTCGCCCCTATGGGAAGATACTCTATTAAATTGGGATACAAATCCCTTATTGGCTCTTCTCCACATCCACATGCAAACCTCTTCAAATTCTGTTGGCATCTGACTGTCCTACCAAAAGAAGGATCTTTCCTTTGGTTGGCCATCCTTAAGAGAAATCTTACTAGTGATCGGCTATGTAGGCTGGGTATATCAGATTCTTTTAAGTGTGTTCTATGTGATGATAAACAAGAAAATGTGGATCACCTCTTTGTGGTTTGCATCTTTGCTCAAGATATTTGGTACTGGATTCTTGGTAGATTGGGCTAGCAGGGCCCATTACCAGCAACCCTTGTTTGAATTCTTGAACAATGGATTCTTTTGCATAAAGACTCTTTCTTTTATCACATTTAGAGAATTTCTCCTGTAGCTATTACGTGGTCAATATAGTGGGAAAGGAACAAACGAATATTTAGAAAGGAAAAATGTTAGGTGGATAAAGTGTGTATCGCAATTGAAAAATTGAGGGCTGAGATGGTTAACTCATATTCACCCCACTCTAAGTTTCTCTCATCCATGTTTTCCTCCCATGATTCAAGGATTATGAATTCTTGGCCTGCCATTGTCATCCCGTTCAAAGGTGTTCTTATTGGGAAACAATGTAAAGATGATCTTCGGAGGGATGTTAAGTGGGAGCCCCTTGATCCCCCCTTTGTGAAACTTAGCTTTGATGGGGCCTCAAAGGGAAACCTAGGAGCTTTTGGGGTAGGTTTTGTCCTGCATGACTCAAATTTAAAAGTGTTAAAAGCAGCATGCATGAAAAATTCCTAATGGTTCAAACAACATAGCCGAAGCCCGGGCTCTTTTTATGGGCATATCTCTAGCTATAACACTTGGTGTTCAATACATTCACATCAAGGGTGAATCCCAAATCATCACCTCGGCTCTCTCCATTCAATGCTCTCTTAGCTAGAAAATTCAGTATATTCTCCAGGATGCGAGGAACCTGCTCACACAGTTTTTAGAATTCAAATTCTCACATTGCTATAGGGAGGCTAATGGTTTGGCAGATTGGCTTGCTAATAAAGGGGTCAATTCAAGGTTAGTGGCTCATTTTTGTGGGAGAATGATACACTTATGAGATCCCTTAATTCTGAATTAGGATGAAATGGGTGGTAAAAGAAGTCACTTTGGAGGATAATTTTTCTCTAACTTAATTTGGCAAGGAATTCACGTGCTCTCCTATCTAATCAGCAGTTACTGACACCTCACATGACTTCACATCATGACTTCATTACACACTTGTTGTCAGGATTTCCTCCCAATTTGGTGCATTGGGAAAGATCACATCCCTTTTTTCACATTAGGGGATTTGGGTTTTTGATGTCACCCTACAGCGTGTGTTAGTATGTTTTTACAATTTTTTCACATGACTTTGTACTTCACCGGTGCTATGTATTTACTTCTCTGCTGAAGTGTTTCTTTGGGCTGTGGTTACTCAGCTGCCAAGATGTCACAAAATGTTGGATGTGTCACCACTCATGGGAATGGGTGGCAGTTCATTCATTATTCTTCCTAACCTCTCTTATTTAACCACAACTTCTTTTTGAATGTCACCTAGTTCTTTTGCGATTTTCTTCTGGTCTCTACTTCCTGTCATAGCTCATTTTTTCTCAGTTGTTTTTACCTAGATATAGTTCTGAGCTGCTATGGACTATAGGGCCTTAAACCTATGCATTTGGCTCCCCATGCATGATTGGGAGTGCCCAATTCCCGATGACTATATGTCATGCCATATGCAAGTCATCTTCAACCTGTTACTAGACGCCATTATTGATGTTGTTTGATGGGTTATTGGGGAAAATGTCATGTTTCTGTCTTCCAAAAAGAGCATCTTTCATTCACAGGTGTTATCAATTTATCATTCAAATTTCTATTATATGTTGCAAGATTATATTCCCTTCATGTAGATGGCTGCAAAAGTGGTTAAGCAGGATTTTGCGTCAGCAGAGGATATTCACATAGCAGTTTTGGGGTATGGTCTCTGGGACTCACAAGCTTGGGTCGGTGGCCTCTTCCCATTGAACTGACTAGATAAAGATATAGCTTATGTCAACTTGTATGACACTTTCAAGCTTGGCATGATAGACAGGGATTTGGCTTCCTTCAGGCAGAGCATGGCGAACCTAGTTGAATTTATCCCAACATCTACACTAGCAGACACATACACCCTTTTTGATAGCATGGAAGCTATTATGTCTTTCTCCCAAGATGAAGCAGTGGATGCTCCCCCCCCACCACATGAAAATATGCCTGCAAAAACCCAGTCAGCCACTCCAGATTCTGTGTCATCTCGACACATTTGCAAATGTCCTTGCCACTTCCATGGCTTGTTTAAGCCCAGGGGTTGATATGCTGCTAAGTCACTTTTATTATTTTTTGGGGTTTTACTTTTTGGGTTTCCTTCGGTTGGGTTCTCGAGTGATAATTTGAATAGGGACCTTTCTATCTACGTATAGATATCCCTTTCACTAGTTTTTTGCATTCTGTGGGGTACATATTTATGAAAGTAGTGCAATCATTATGTATAGCAGGTTTTGATTGGGTAGTTTGGTGTGGATTATGGGGTTTTCACCTCATTTCTTCTCCCATGTTTGTAAGGTGACGGATTTTTTTCCTAATTATCGTATCTTTTTTTATTATGTTGGCAAAGATGGGAGGTTTTCTTTCTACTTCTTTCCTCTCGGAGCCTTTCCGAAGTAGTTTTTTTTATAAATAAAATTATAATGGACTTGTCCATTTTTGCCAAAAAAAAAAACGATGTGCAAATTTAATTTTATAATAATATTTATTTAACAATTAATATTTTTAGTCTATTAATAATCATGCAATTGATAATTAAATATCAATTCATTAATTATGCTTTTAAATTTCATTTTTGGATTTTATAATTAATTAAATCTTAATTATTAATTTAAGACTTAATAATTAAATCAATTAATAAAATATAGGCATATAACTAATATTTAATTATTAAATAGCCAAATATTAATATCTCAACATTATTAAAAGTGTAATTATTAACATTAATAATTACCTTAATTAACCATTTAACACCAAAATCACATCAAACCACATGACCAAACAACATAAAGAAAGAACCGAATAAACCCAAAATACCACAATCAAACACAAAGAAAGGGTTCACGAATGACATCACCTTGATGAATTCAGAGGGTAGAAAATAAGATACTTGTCTACTCTTTCAGGAAAATAAATGGCTTAAGTTGGGATTTGTACTTGTCTGTTATCTCCCCTCTCTTACCATTGAGATATTGCGATAGGGCACACTCATCCTGGTAATTTAGGGAAGTTGATGTGTCATACTTGAAATCTTCATAAAATATGAGCATGTACATGTATATATATAGCAAACAATGATAAGGATCAGTACATCATGTAGATCCCACAAGTAGGTGACTACAACTTCATCCCTCAAGCACATCAGACACATCATACAGAAAGGTAAAATATACACACTCTCCATACACATGCAATTATGGGGTCAGTAAAATCATTAACATATACATAATCACCATGAAAATAACCAACACACACAAAAAGTGATCCAAAGATTTTTTTATCAATACTAAAAAGTAAATTATGGGTGAGCACTACATGATGTAATGCCCCGCTCTGGAACCTATGAGAACTTCACATAACTTCACATTAACTTGATGTAATAATTTTTTTTTAACATTAAACAATATAGATGCGGAAGAAAGTGCAACATAACTTAACACTAAAGTACATTAACTCAGTTAATATTCCCAAGGATTCCAAGATGTGTTGTTACTAATAAAAATATTAATTAAACTACTAAGATCATACAAAACATAATCACATGATATATCCTATGTTCATTATTAAAACCCAAATTGAAGTATGATCTAGCTCTTTACTTAATCATAATGAAAAGAACATGAAACATAAAGTGAACTACCATGTATATAACAAATTAATAACAAGATACAATCATTACCAACATAAGCAAAGATAAGATCAATATGGTACAACTAATACATCATGGTATACAAGATAATAGAACTTCCACTGCACATGTCACAGGGATAACAATAATGAATCAAGTACATATACATCTTATGAAACAATGTCACTAATACATGAAATGAAATACAAGATATACATCCCATGATGATAATAAGAAAGTCTCCAATAAATGAACAATAAGATGGAAGCGGCATCAAGCATCATCCTAGCATAAAGTCACAAACTCTGAATCTCAATGGTAATAAGAATCACTACCAACCAACCATGTGGAACCCAGAGGTCCACTCCCACTATGTTGAGGAGATAACACTAAACCCCTCTCAAGGAAACAACCAATGGGAAAATATTCCTGTTCTTGTATTAACGATATTTATGAGCCTGGTAAGGGTGTGTTTGGCATTTCTATCCATGATCCCCTTGTTGATTATACGGTATCCAATATGTCTCTAACGCTGGTAGGAAAAATTACTAGGAATAGACCTAATATTGACTTGGTCAGAGTATTTATCTCTAGAAAATGGAAGCTCAAGGGGTGAGTAGAGATTGTGACTATGCTGAAAGGTTTTTTCTCTTTTGTATTTTCAAGCATGGAAGATCTCTCAAAAGTTCTTTGCAGAGGCCCCTGGATGTTCAACAAATCATCATTGGCTCTTCAAAAATGGGTGGCTAACCTGGATTTGAATGCAAACCTATTCAAAAAAGCCCCTATTTGGGTTTTTTTTCCAAGCCTTCCTATGGAGTACTGGCATTAGGATGTCTTTGTGGGCCTGGTGGGTGCTTTTCGAAAACTTATCTCCATAGACCCTATGACAGTAGCAAAGTCCAAATTGGTGTATGCCAGAATATGTGTTAATATACACCAAAACATGGACCTTCTTGAGGTTATTTCAATCAACTCAAATTTGGCTAAGCATATCCAATCTACTTAATACAAATCTATTCGATTTGCATGCTTCTCTTGTAAAAAGTGGGACATTGGGAAAAACAATGCCCATTAAAATAATAGAAAGAGAAAAGAGGCCAAGGAAAAAAGTGTGAGCCAAGAAAAGAATGGAAGGATAAATCTAGTTTGAATGAAACATTAATTGAAAACCCTGGAACAAGTCATCAAGCTGAAAATAATGAAGGAGAGGAAAATAATGAGAATCTAGAAGAGAATAGTAAGGATTGCAACATCCTCACAAAGAAAAAGAAGGATAATGATAATAAAGATTCACCTGAGGAAAGAAATGATCTAGAGATCCCAATTGAAAAGGAAACAACAGAGATTGAGAACCATTGTAGTCCTACAACTCATCAAAACCTATCCCAGGAACAAGTCAAGGAACAAAATGAGTCTATGCCAAAAATATTGAGAAAGGAAAATAGTGAGATTATGGACAATACTGTGGCTCACCCACTACCTAGGTGATGAACCATAACTGATTGAATGTTTGAAGATGTTAAGTTGATGATCATGCAAGGCATTAAATTAGTTAATGTTTTGTATTGTGATTGATGTCAACTTGATATAATCTGTATGGTCATGGACATACTGCCAAAGACTTCAAAGAACTAATGGAACAAAGGCTTTTCTTTGAGTAATGAATATAATTCAAGTATTCACAAAGTGATTGCATAAACTGATGGAGTGCACACCGACCAACAGAGTAAAAGAGCAAAGTTATAGTGTTACTCGAGAAAATGCATAGCATTACCGACAAGAAAAGTCACAGTGTTACCCGATGAGAAAAGCATAGAGTAACCTGACAGACATAATTATAGTGTTTCCCGACAGACGGAGATCCTGAAGACAACTGAAGTCACACTGACGGAACAGTCAGTTATCACCGATGACTAACTGAAGTGTTGACCGATAGAATAGAGAGTTAAAAAATGATAAAATTCTTAGCTGTCAAGAGCTATAAATAGACTTAACTAATACTTATCATTGTTTTAATCGAAAAGATAAAGCCGGAGATAAGTAAAGGATTTAAAGCTACTTTGTCCAGTTGGCAAGAAGATCTCTACGAGATAAAAATGGAGTTTTTATTTAAATCTAATTGGCAAGAATTGTGGATCACACCAAGATTAAGAAATCCAAGAAATGATGAGTCATGTCTATAAAGAGACAACCCAATTCATTCTAAATTTTTGGGTGAAGAGAAGAGAAAAGAGAATAGATACTAAAGAGATTCTGAAGGAGAAGAAAGTCTTCATTCAAACCTGATCAACAAGCTAAGGAAAGAGCTAGATTCTATAGACACCGACGAATAGTGAAACAACATCATAGAGAAGAACAGTGTGGAGAAAAGGTATTTAATTGATTATATTGATCAGAGAGGTAATGCACTTACAATAGATCTAAAAATCTGCAATTCAAGTTGTATGTGTGAACATATCACTTTAGTGTTTTAGTTTAACCTTTGAAACATCAATTCTCTTAACCAAGAAGGAATTAAAAGTCTTTTGTA
The DNA here is from genome assembly GCA_018584345.1 of Thuja plicata. Classification (NCBI taxonomy): domain Eukaryota; kingdom Viridiplantae; phylum Streptophyta; class Pinopsida; order Cupressales; family Cupressaceae; genus Thuja; species Thuja plicata. Next base: position 3,075,103 of record MU227639.1, read on the forward strand.
ATTGAGATACATCTCAAGGAGTATCAAAAATTTTGATCATATAAAGTAGCATTGGATATGCCCGATACCTATTGACAGGCCAAGAGAGTGTTTGATCAATGATGGTAGCTTCAGATGTCAGATGCTAAGTGACAAACTATCTTTTAAATCCTCTAACAAGGTCACTAGATTCTTAACTGAATATAACTAGAGGCTTAAAAGTGGTAATAAGTTTTAAAGAGTTGATTTAAGGATGAATTTTTGATGCCACTGATTCACCCCCCCTCTCAGTTATTACTAACAATTGGTATCAGAGCTTGTGTGCTTAGAAGGAAGGTTTCAGACCTAAGCTAAAGATCACAAGATGAACACACGAGATGTGACCAAGTTGAAAAAAGACAATTTTTCTTCATGGAAAAGAAGAATAAGAGTCCACTTATCAGGTATTCAAAATGATGTTACTCAATACTTAGATACTAAATATGTGTTGCCCAAAGGAGCACCCATAGTTGAACAAGTGAGAGAGAAGCATGAGAACAATTGCATGATGATAAAGATTAATTCCTCACTCTCCAATGCTGAGTTTGAAGATGTCAAAACTTGCAAAACTACAAAGAAGATGTGGGAAAAATTGAAGCTTGTACATGGTGGTGATATCAATGTTTTGAGAGCCAAGGAAGAAATCCTTAGAGGAAAGTTTTCTGATCTCAAAATGAAAGAAGGTGAAAACATCACACAGTACAACACAAGACTCAAAGAGGTAGTCAATGCAATCTAAGGAGTTGGAGGTGTACTAGATGAGGATATAGTGGTAAGTAAAATTATAAGAACCTTACTACCTACTTATGCTATTAGAGTATTTTCCATACAAGAAATGAGAGCAGTAGCAAATAGAAAGTTACTCTAGATAGTTTGATTGGAAGATTGATTTCATTTGAGATGAATAACTTTGATAAGTGTCTTACCAAACATAGAGTCTGCATTCAAATCTTCTTTGAGAATAAGTAAATCAATTCATAAGAATACTATGAGAAAAGATAGTGATAGCGAAAGTGAAGAAGAAGATCTTGATGAAATTGAAGCACTTATGGCTAAAAGAATGTAGAGAGGCAAAGGTAAATACAAAGGTAAATTACCACTTGTTTTTTTTAATTGTAAAGAGATTGAACACTTTGTTGCAAGATGTCCTAACAGAAGAAAAGATGATAGAAGTAATGACAGGTCATTTGAAAAGAAGTTTGACAGAGGTGATTATAGAAGCAACTGACAATCAGAAAGAAGAGATACCTAAGAATACAAGGACAAAGGAAAGAAGGCCAGTTACCTAGCTAAATGCAAAGATGATGATACTAACACCGAATTTGATGAAGACATCGAGATGGTGTTTGTGGCAGTAAAAGATGATTCAGATGATGATGAAGAAAGGTATGTAGAAACTATACTCATATCTAAAGTTAGAAAAAATGATGTCTGGATCATAGATAGTGGCTACACTCACCACATGACTGGTGACAAATAAAAGTTTGAGACTTTTGAATACTATAATGGTGGTTCAGTAAGAATGGGTAATGACACACCTTGTCCAATTGAAGGTAGAGGAACTATAATGTTGAATAACCTAATAAAATGTGAAAATTATTATTGGGTGAAAGGATTGAATTATAATCTATTAAGTGTTTCTCAGTTGAATAATTCGGGTCACAGAGTAGCATTTGAAAATAAAAAGGCAAATATCTTCAATGAATCAAGAAATCTGATTGGTACCGGTGAGCAGACAAAAGGTAACTTATTCTATCTGAATGATACTGACACCACTTTCTTAATGGCTAGAAATGAAGACATATGGTTGTTTAACAAAATATTGTGTCATGTGAACTTTGACAACAAGATAAAGATAAGAAAAAAGAGAAATGTAAGAGGCTTACCGACGATGACCAAGCCCAACAATATCATGTGTAAGAACTGTTAAAAAGGTAAGATGACAAAGTCTAGTTTCAAAAGAAAAACCCATACATCTAATGCCATTCTATAATTAGTACATACTAATTTACGTGAACCAATGAGGACAAAGAGTTATTATGGTGATAGATATTTTATTCTCTTTGTTGATGATTACTGTAGAATGATGACAGTAATGTTTCTAAAAGATAAATCTAAAGCTTTCAAGATGTTTAAATGGTACAAGGAAATGATTGAGAAAAAAAGTTGTAAGGAATTGAAATGCTTAAGGTTATATAGAGGAGGGGAATTTATTTAAGATGAATTCACTAACTTTTGTAATGAGCATGAAATCAAAAGATAGGTCCCTGCACCGAGAACACCATAACTAAATGGAATTGCTGAAAGAAGGAACATATCCATAGTTTATTGTGCAAGGACACTGATGATAGAGAAAGGCATCACCCAAATCTTCTAGAGGGAAGCTGTCAGTACTGCTATTTAGACATTAAACATAGTACAATTGAAGAAAGACACCAAGAAGACACCTTATGAGCTATGGTATGGTTACACACCCAATGTAAGTTACTTCAAAAATTTTGGTAGTCAATGTTATATCTTAAGAGATGATAGAAATGGAAAAATTGACTCCAAGAGTGATGAAGGAATCTTTCTAGGGTAACCACCAAGAGAAAGGATTATAAATGTCTCAATACAGCCTCTAACAAAATTGTTGAAAGTGCAAATGTAAAGATAGATGAATTTGTAGAGAAGAAAGAAAAGAAAAGCATAAAAGAACTAGAGGAATACAATAGTTTTGTCTACAATGAATAAACTGACACTCTACCTGACCAACAATGTAGAGCTCCTGAGAAACAAATCATTACACCCAAGCATCAGGCTGCAAATACTGACAATCAGGATATTGCTCAAGATGATGTACAAAGTGATGGAGAACAGAATGAAGGACAAAATGATGATCAAGATGATAGACAAAGATCTGAACCTGTACTTGCTAGATATGTCATAAGGAACCATCCATAGAACCAGATCATTGGAGACAAGAAGATTGGTATGAGAACCATAAGTAAGTCTCTAAACACAAGATGTCTTATTTGTGATTATGAGCCAAAATCTATCAATGTTGCACTTGATAATAATGAATGGATAAGTGCTATGAATGAAGAGATTGAGAAGATAGAAAAAAACAAGACATGGACACTTGTACCGAGACTAGATGACAAGAATGTCATCGATACAAAATGGATATTTAGGAATAAACTAAATGAGAATGAAGAAGTCACCAGAAATAAAGCAAGACTAGTATGTAAGGGGTATGCACAAGAAGAAGGGATTGACTATGGAGAGACCTTTGCACCTTTTTCTAGGCTAGAAGGATTGAGAATATTACTTTCTTATGTTGCATGTAAAGGATTCCAGGCATATCAAATGGATGTCAAGTATGCATTCCTAAATGGAATACTTGAAGAAGAGGTATACATTAAACAACCAGAAGGGTTTGTTGATGCAGACAAGAGGGACATGGTATGTAGCCTACACAAAGCCCTATATGGATTGAAACAAGCACCCTAAGCATGGTATGAAAGACTTCATTCCTATCTCATAAGTATTGGATTTGTAAGGACTAGTGAAAATAGTAATCTTTATTTGAAGGAAGATACTGATGCTAACATTTTGATTGCTGAGATATTTTTTGATGACA
>MU227639.1:3104820-3119304 GCA_018584345.1 Thuja plicata
GAACATGCACATAAACATGATAGCTGGGAAACATAAATATAGATATCACAATAGCTGAGAAACATAAATGTAGATATCATGGTCACAATTGTTTGGAGACACAACATAATTTAGTGGTATACCCAGACGATGCAATGCAACCACTTCTCCTCCAGTTTGAAGTTGGCATTGCACGAACCAAAAACCATAGATAAGGAATAAATTTAGAGAGTAGAGGTATATTATTTTAGTCGTTACGGCCCTCCTCTGCTCTCTAAATTTAATTCTTATCTATGGTTTTTGGATCGTGCAGTGCCAACTTAGAACTGGAGGAGTAGTGGTTGCGTTGCATTGTCTGGGTATACCACTGAATTATGTTGTGTCTCCAAACAATTGTGACCATGATGCCTACATTTATGTTTCTCAGTTGTTGTGTCCCAAGATCCCTTATGACCCTTTATGACCCTTTATGATCCCTAAGAATACATCTTAGAGATCATAAAGTGTTGTAAAGGGTCATACGAGTGTCTTAGGAGGGGCCAGATGAGCTTCCACCTTCATGTGGTTGGCCTTGTTAAGTAGAGAATGTTAAACTATTCTTGAAACAAAGAGAAACTCTTAAAAATTCTAAAGTGACACTAAAAAAATACATGCAACGTCGAGCCGTCGTCAATTGCCAACAACTCGATGTCGCATGTATAGCAAATTTTTCGCATGCCTGTCGTAATTTTGACACTCATTCTGCAATGCCTAGGTGTTGTAATAGCTGGCTCATATTGCGACACCTAGACATCACTTTTTTCAGATGTACAATGAATTTTCTATACTTGTGATGTCAGGCTGTCGCAAAACTACCGACGGCTCGATGTCACATGTATAGAAAATTTATCGCACATCTGAAAAAGTGATAGATAACACGTGATGCATGTGTGTCGTAATAGAAATAGAAAAAATATGTAATGACAGATGGTACAGTCATCGTTAATTCTAACACCAAAACTGCAACATTGGTCTTTGTTGCTAGGCCGATGGGAAAGTGTTAGAAAAGTGACGCATAGATGTCAAAAAGAGACCTCAAGTGTACTAGCGAATATTGCATGGATCAAACAGTTACTAGAAGGTATGCATATGAAAATTCTTGAACCAATAATTTTCTATTGTGATAATACTAGTGCAATAAACATTTCTAAGAATCCAGTCATGCATGCTAAAACGAAGTGTATTTCTATCAAGTATCATTATTTAAGAGAACAAGTTCAAGCAAAGGAGGTGATACTTGAGTATGTGAAATCTAAGGAACAATTAGCCAATATCTTCACCAAGCCACTACCCAAGGATGTTTTTAAGTACTTAAGAAAGAGACTAGGGCTCAGACCCTTATCTATTGGTTAGTAAAATGACTAGAAGGATGCATCAACATACATATTATCATAATATCATTCATGTTGATGCAAGAAAAGAGATGGAATTCAAAGATAAATCTATACACAAGCAAGGTATTTATCTACTCCAACCACCAGAGTTATTGTATTACAGAAGGATTGGAAAATTCAAGGAGTATATTATGGATAGAAACTATTTGTTTGGCATTACTATCAAAAATATTTGTTTGGCATTGTTTTCAAAGGGAGAGATTATATCCATTATCACCTCAAGGATCCATTATCACTCAGGGAGATATCATATCCCTTAAGGATAGATTATACACCAGGGAGAGATGTAACAAGAAAGGGAGACTACATACAAAGGAAGAATATTGCTAACAAGAGACATCACAAGAAAGGAGAACAGTGAAAGGGAGAGATTTTAACACAGAAGAAGAACACATCACATCAAAGAAAGAAATATTCTACATCTATCCAGTGAAGGGATTAAAGACAAAAAGAAAGCTGCAAGAATCAAATCTAAGTTAAATGAACTTATCGAGGACCAGATATTTGTATTGGTTATAGTACATAAGATTGGTAGTTTGATGAACTTCAACTGTTATATTTCATATTGTATTAGTGATAATATAGTGTGATAATGTAGTGTGTTGCCATCAATTCCAAAGGGAGATATTGATGAACTATAACTAATTGAATATTTGAAGATGTTAAGTTGATAATCATACAAGGCATTAAATCAGTTAATGCATTGTATTGTCATTGATGTCAACTTGATATAATTTGTATGGTCATGGAAATACTGCCAAAGACTTCAAAGAACCGATGGAACAAAGGCTATGCTTTCAGTAATGCATATAAGTCAAGTATTCAAAAAGTGACTGCATACACCGATGGAGTGCACACTGACAGACAGAGTAAAAGAGCAAAGTCACAGTGTTACCCGATGAGAAGATGCACAAAATTTTTGATGAGAAAAGTCACAGTGTTACTTGACAAGAAAAGCATAGACTAACCTGACGGAAAAAATTACAGTGTTTCCCGACGGACGGAGATCCCAAAGACAACTAAAGTCACACTAATGGAATAGTCAGTTATCACTGATGACTAACTAAAGTGTTGACCGATAGAATATAGAGTTCAAAAATGACAAAATGCTTAGTTGTGAAGAGCTATAAATAGAATTAACTGATACTTATCATTGTTTTAATCAACAAGATAAAGCTGGAGATAAGTAAAGGATTTAAAGCTACTTTGTCTAGTTGGCAAGAAGATCTCTACGAGATAAAATTGGAGTTTTTATTTAAATCTAATTAGCGAGAATTATGGATCATGCCAAGATCAAGAAAGCTAAGAAATGGTGAATCATGTCTATAAAGAGACAACCCAATTCATTACAAATTGTGGGGTGAAGAGAAGAGAAAAGAGAATAGATGCTGAAGAGATTCTGAAGGAGAAGAAAGTCTTCATTTAGACCTGATCAACAAGCTGAGGAAAGAGCTAGATTCTGTAGACACTAAAGAATAGTGAAACAACATCACAGAGCATAAAAATGTGGAGCAAAGGTATTTAATTGATTATATTGATTAGAGAGGTAATGCACTTACAATAGATCTGAAAAATTTGTAATTCAAGTTGTATGTGTGAACAAATCACTTTAGTGTTTTAGTTTAACCATTGAAGCATCAAATCTCTTAACCGAGCAGGACTTAAAAGTCTTTTGTAATTGAGATACATCCCAAGGAGTATGAAATTTTTTTATCATAGAAAGTAGCATTGGATATGCCCGATACCTATTGATAGGCCAAGTGAGTGTTTGATCAAGGATGGTAGCGTTAGATGCTAGATACTAAGTGACAAACTATATTTTAAATCCTCTAACAAGGTCACACCTAACAGTGTGTTTGTAACCTTTAATAGGGTTGTCTCTTAACCGAGCTCACTTTAGAAGAGTGAAAATTTGGGATACCGATCCCAGTGGTTTTCCCCTTAATAGGGTTTCCACATTAAAAATCCATGTGTTATGTGTTTATGTTTCATTACTTTACTATTTTTCATTTCACATAAATCATTCTGGACTGATTGGTATACACTAGTTATTTACTGTGTTTTGGTAAATAGAAAGACTGCTTATCAGTAAACATACAGAAGAAGATTTTACAAAGCATTTTGACAAGTAGAAATTTGTTATAAGTATTTCAAGGCATTCATCTTGTAGGTCTGAATATAACTAGAGGCTTAAAAGTGGTAATAAGTTTTAAAGGGTTGATTTAAGGATTAATTTTTGAGGCCATTGATTCACCTCCCCCCTCTCAGTTATTACTAACACCTAGGATGGAGAATCCCTTTATTCCTTTGGAATTAAATTCAGAGGATCTTGTGTTGAATGAGAGTACTTCTAAAGTGAGTGATGATGAAGTCCTATCCCCACTGGTGGACCTATGGAGTGAAGAAAGATTGGAAAGTTATATGATATCAAGGGAAATCCAAGAAGAACCATGGACTAAAATAAATAGGAAAAAAAATTCCTCTAAAAGTTCCATAAAAAGGGGACATAACCAAATCAACTCTTTTGGATCAACAAAGAAACAAGATAACCAATCCCAAGGTGGGATTTAGAAAAGAAGGAAACAAAATTATGATGTGGGAACTCCCAAAAATAATAGAAAAATTAAATCTTTCAAAAAGACACGTGAGTAAGAAGCTAAAGATAATATAGCGGATGGTCGAGAGTGTACCATCCCTGAGATATTCTCACCAACTCTATAAATGAAAGTTATATCTTGGAACATTATAAGACTAAACAGTCCCCATAAACAAGATGTCCTAAGGAATCTTGTTAGAGATAGTAAACCAGGTATATTACTTATCCAAGAAACCAAAATGCTCAAAGATAAAGTGGAAAAAAATTATATGTTTAAGAATGGTGGTAGTATAGGAGGTGAATCTGATGGAGCCTTAGGTGGTATTGTCATTTTATGGAATAAATAGACTGTCAATTTCACTCTCCTTACAAGTGAGAAGAATATTTTACTGGTTAGGTCTAACTATATAAAGGATAACTTAACTTGGAATCTTGTCAATATTTATTCCCCCAATACCAGAAAAGGCAGATTGAAGTATTGGCAAAGGCTGAGAGAGATCCATAAGAAGTTTCAAGAAGAAAGTTGGATGGTAATGGGAGACTTCAATACTCCCCTTAAAAATGATGAGAAAAAGGGAGGCATTCTCTCCCAGATGGATATTCGAACTGATCTGCTGGACTACATCAATGATGAAGCCTTTTTAGATATGGAACTAGAAGGAATTGACTATACTTGGTCTAATAGAAGAACATGGAACAACCTCATCTAGGTCTAATTGGAAAAATCACTATTATCTCATGATTGGATATACAGGTATTCTTGCTCCCTTTCTTCTCTGCTGAGAATTGGTTCTAATCATTTTACTATATCTTTAAATGCCAACTTGATCAATGTTAAAAAGAATATACCTTTTCAATTTTAAAAATTGTGGATAGCCCACACAAACTTGAAAGAAAGGATAGAAAACTAGTGGAACTATACCTTAGAGGCGGGAGCCATGTATAGAACTGCTAAAAAATTGAACACTTAAAAGGAAACTCAAAATATGGAACAAGGAGGTTTTTAGGGATATTTTCCAAATGAAAGGTAGAATGCAAGCTCATATAAAGGAAATCCAAGAAAAAATCCAAAATGAAGGCCTCTCTGAGGAAAGAAAAGCTATGGAAAACTTACTGCTGAAAGACTATTATAACATAATATCTAAGGAGGAATCCTTCTGGAGAAAAAGATCCAGAGCACTATGACTCAAGGCTAGGGATAAAAACACCTGATTATTTCATATGACTACATTGAAACATAAAGAGATCAACAGGATCTCTAGTCTGATAACTAATGATAAGACTATTAGGAAAGAAGAAGAAATCAAGGACTTTTATCTAAGGATGTCAACTTGAATTGGTCTGACCAGGAAAAAAATTCTATCAGCTATCCCCCAGCTGGTTGATGCTTCAACAAATAAATTTCTTCAATCAATTCCTTCTGATAAGGAGAATAAGAGTGCAGTTTTCTCATTTGAAGGGGAGAAATCCCCTGGTCTTGATGGTTTTCCCATGGTATTCTTCCATCAGTTTTGGGATATCCTAGGTAAAGATGTATAGGTAGGAGTTAAAGAGTTATTTGGTTCTAAAATCCTCCTCAAGGAACTTAATGCCACCTTTTTGGTTTTGATCACTAAAAATCCTAGAGCCAACTCGGTTGATGCTTTTAGACCTATCAGCCTCTGTAATTCCTTGTACAATATTATCTCTAAGGTTCTCACTTGTAGATTGTTGTCAATTCTTTCAAATATCATTTCCCCCCAGCAGAATGACTTTGTCCCTGGAAGACAAATTTTGGATTCCATTATTATTTCTCATGAGAACATTCATTCTCTGGAAGATGCAAGAAAAAAGGGTTCACGATGAAACTAGATTTATCAAAGGCTTGTGACAGAGTTGATTGGAAATTATTATACAAAGTTCTTATTTATTTTAGCTTTGATAATGGGGTTATCAAACTTATAATCCAATTGATCTCGACTATTTCCTCCTCTATTATTGTTAATGGTGGCTCGTCTCAAATTTTTAGACCTTCTAGAGGATTGAGACAAGGTGATCCTACCTCTCCAATCCTATTTTCTATTCTTGTTGAATGCTTTGGAAGGTATATTAATAAAATAGTAGGAGAGGGATGTATCAAAGGCATCCAACCTTCTTTTTCTAGAGCTACTTGTTCCCATGAGAAATTTGTGGATGAAACTCTTATAATGGGTGAGGCAACAGTTAAAGAAGCTAGAAACTTGAAGAAATCCCTCTCTGTTTATACTACATCTACTAGTCAACTTATCAACTGGTCTAAGAGTTCCATTTTTTTCATTAATACCCCTTTGGAGAGATAGAAAAAGATATCCAAAATCTTAGGTTGCAATATTGGAAGTCTCGCCTCATCTTACTTGGGTTTACCATTATGCTCTAAACCTCCTGACAATTTTTGGGACTCTATTATAGACAGATACAATAAAAAGATTGTTGGTTGGAAAGGGGCACTTTTAAGCAATTTAGGGAAGCTCCAAATTTTGGAATCTATGCTCCAAAATCTCCCTATTTATGCCTTGAGTCTCTTTAAGATAAAATCCAGAAAAGGTTCCTCCGGTTAGGTGTGGAAGAAAAGAAAAGACTCATTCTAGTGGCTTGGGAAAATGTTTGTAAGCCAAAAAAGGTATGAGATCTTGGTCTAAGATCAATTAAAAATGTTAATAAGGCCCTTTTGGCTAAACAACTATGGAGAATTTATGGAGACCAAAAAGAATGGAATGGTATTATAAGAAATAAAAATATCTTTAACTCTAATACTCTGGAGGATTATATAAATAATGATATTAACATGAATGACTGTAATATCTGAAATAGTATAAGCTCGGTCGAAGATCTAATGATCAAAGGAAAGAGATGGAAGCTGGGGGATGGAAGGAGAATCAAATTCTAGGAAGATAATTGGATTGACAAGGAGCCTCTATCTAATAACCAATAGTGGAAATAGGCTATTGACAGGTGCAAAGAAACAATTGGGATTAAGGCTAAAGATTACTTGCAAGAAAATAAATGGAGGAATCTTGGTGAAATAGATAGAAGATTTATTTCCCTCCAGCATGAACTGCAAACCTAATTTATTAAAGATAACTTCTAGGATATTATTGTTTGGGATCCAAGACCTGATGGTAAGTATATTATTGCTTCCACATATAATCTTTTTAATGTGAGGGAGGAGAGACCCCTATGCTCTTACATCTGGTACAAAAATCTCACTCCTAAAATCAACTTCTTTTTTTGGCTCTTAATTTAGATTAAACCTCTAACCCTTGATAATCTTTCTAAAAGGGTTTTTTTAATCTTGCTAATAAATGTGTTCTTTGTTTGGAACAAGCTAAAACTTGTGATCACATAATGTTACACTGCACCTTCACCTAAAAGGTTTGGGAATTTATTCTTAGGAAATGGAATCTGTGTTGGTTTTTTAATCTCCTATGGAAGGATTTTGTCAAAAAATGGAGCAGTCCTTTCTAGAACCTAATTGCAAAAGATTTCAATATTTTAATTCCTCCTCATTTTAGCTGGCGTATATGGAAAGAAAGAAATAATAGAATATTTAGGGAAAACATTCCATCCCTGAAGTTGTTGGAAACCACATCTACAGAGAGATAGAAGAAAACTTCATCTCCTCTTTAAATTATAATGTTGCTAAGAATATGATACCCCAAGTGAACACTAGAGAATGACAATTTGATATTTCTGATCCTAAATCAAAACAATTAAGAGCTATTGCTACTTGGACCTCTCCTCCTGTTGACTAGGTTAAAGTGAACTTTGATGGTGCGTCAAAAGGAAATCCAAGAATCGATGGAGGTGGAATAATAAGACATTGGAAGGGAATGTGCGCTGGAGCTATATTAGCTCCCCTGGGAGTGAAATTGAATCATAGAGCTGAAGCAATGGATGCCCTTAATGTGATTTTGTTGGTAGAAGAGATGGAATGTAAAAAAGTTTGGTTGGAGGGTGATTCTCTTAATATTATCAATAATATTAAAGGTAATAGCAATTCATCATGGACTATCGAGCAAATCATTGAAAAAATTAATGATGTGGCATCAAAATTTATTGCCTTTCATGTGACTCACAGTTTTAGCAAAACTAACCAAGTGGCAGATGGGTTGGCTAACCTTGGGGTTAGATGTGACATCACTCACAAGTGGCATAGCTCAGCAACGATTAATGATGAAATAAAACTGCTAATTAATCATGATATAATTAATCACAAGGAGGGTTTTATTAAAAATATTGATCATAATGCATGATGGGACTCAGATTTGGAGTATGGAAAAGCTGAAGTTCCAAGTGAAGGGTTATTGCAATTACTATCCTCTGCCTCTACATGCTTTCTGGGTCATAAAGAGAGAGTTAGTCCATAATCCCAATTATTCAAAGCAAACTGGTTGTTGTCTGAAAAATTTGGAGATAAATGAAACTGCTAAGGAGTTGATGAAATTAAGTGATTCCAACATCACTATGGAGGAAGAAGTTATGGGTGGAGACTTAAAAAGAGAGGCACCAATAGAGTGTAAATGGGTGTAGGAGAAAGATGTTTGGAGAAAGTTAGGGAAGGGAAAAGTGAATCGATATCTGAAATGTATGCATGGTAACAACAAGGAGATCACAAAGGATTTTGTTGTAGGCTGGGAGGATGGTAAAGTTAATATTATGGGTAAATCTTTCACCCTAACCTTAGAAATTTTGGCTGAGATTACAAGGCTCCCTCTAGATGGTATGCACTTCTCCAAAGGCAATAAAGTGGGAAATAATGCCTACAAAACCTTTCCCAAGTCTGATGAAGAGCGGACAATGTTGGTCAAAGGCAATCTGGACTATGTGAACTTGTCCAACATCAAACACATTTGGGCCTTTGTTATCAGAGTGATAATGGAATATTTCACGCTTGTTGGTAGGTACTCCAAAGTCTACAACTACCATTTTGTGCTTGTTAATCATTTCAGACATAAAGTTAGGGTGTCTTTCCTATTTTACTTGCTTAGTTTGCTCAACTAGAGAATAGTGGACTTCAGAGTTAGGGCTTCCCCTATTCTACATGAGCTTCTCATCCTTCTCATTATGGAGTATGCTAAAAAAAACATCTCTGAGCTGCTCCCCAAATAGATAGATAATGCTAAAAGGAAAAATGGGAAGATGTCGTCTAGAAAGAAAGCCAACAAAGCCTCAAACAAAAAAAATTGTAAAGGCCCAGTGGAATCTAATATCACGCTCTATCTTAGATGATGTGGAAGGTATGAGGACTGAGGATGACTAGGAGGAGGATTCTTATGAGGATGAGGAAATAAAAGACGGGGAGTAGAAAAATAGAGATGATTCTGAGAAGGTTATCCCTACCATTACTGAGCCTTTAGGTAAGGAAGGTGATATTGCTACTGAGTCTACTATTGATCTCAAAAATACTATCTCTAGGGAGATAATTGAGAAAGTTGACAACCTGATAGAAAGGAACATTGACAATTATCAGAATAATTCTATGGAAGATAGGGAGGAGACTAATAAGATGAATGAAGAAAACCAAGATAGCACTCTAGAGAACAGGGCTAAGAGAGTTCTTGAAGAACTTGAGGAAAGAGAAATTGAAAAGGCAAATACTAAAATTGTACAGGAGAATATTGATATTGATAATTTGGAAGATTCAGAAAAGGCCCAAGATGACCAAAAAATTGTCGACCTTGACAAGGAAGCCCATAATGAGCACATTAACTATGAAATTAATTCTTTTCCTTCTGAGAGTCCTAAGGACAAAGCTGATGAGAAGGAAAACAAACATCAGAAGCAAAGAAGCTTGGAAGAAGACCTTTGGGATTAGAAATTTAAGGTCAAAAGAATAGTCAACATTTCCTTTCTTCAAGCAGCTAGAAATAAAGCAATGTATGGTTACAATATTGATAAATGGGTTCAGGATGACATTCAAGAGCTGCAAGCTAAGTGCAAGACCTTGAAAAAAGAAACACCTTGCAGGAGGAGATCATTGACAAAATGCGGAATGATGCTGAAATGTATCAGCAATGTAATGAGGTTTTTGAAAAGGTAGCTGGTAACACTACTATGCTGGATGATAAGATAAGTAAAATGATTGATAACAGGATTAACCCGATAACTGAGAAAATAAACAACAACAACATTATGCTGAGGAATATGATTACCCTCATCAAATTAGGAATGAAAGCTTATGTTGATAACTTGAAAGCTTTCCACACCTTGATAGAAGGGAACAGTAATGACAGAGCCAATTTGGAGGAAGAGGGGAAATAGGAACTCCAGATTTTAGGCCCAGGCTCCAAAACTAGATCCAACACTAGAAAGAAGACAACAACCCAAGTCAAAGATATTACTAATCTTTGGGATTCTATCCAAAATATGGAAAATCAAATGGTGGAAATCCAGAATATGGAAAACCAGATGGTAGAATCTGAAAAGTGTTTTAAGGTGCTGAAAGTTTTTTTTGTTTTTTCTTACTAGAAGTTTTTTTGGTATCATATTTTGGTTTTTTGGGTGTACCTATTATTGTGTATCTAGGGTCTTAGCATTTTTTGGTATTATGTCTTTATCTATGACAGATATTTTTTGTTTAGGTTTTCTCATGCTTATCCTTTCTTTGCTTTGTTAAAGGGTTTCAAGGTCCCTTCAAAACATGCAATTACCAAAATCAAAAACTTACAATGAGTTACCCTTGTATCCTCTTAGGGCCCTAGCCCCCATTGCAAGCCACTTCTCCTCTATGCTCCTAGATAAAATACCCTAATACTCCCAACAAAATAATCAAAGAGAAGAAAAAATCAAAATCATAAAAGTTTTCTCATAAAAATTCAAGTCATGAAAATCACCAATGCAAATGTTGGAGCATAATAAAGAATAATACATCCTATACAAGGGTCCAAACTATCCATCCCATACTATACATATAAATAAAACAAATACAAAATCTCATAGTTCAATATATCATAAGGTAAATTGAATCCTCAAGGATAGAGTCATCATGACACCAATCTCTAAACATGGAGTAACACATAACCCAAAGGCCATTAATCAGATCATAAAACAATTACAATAGAAGAAACAAGGTGAGAAAGTAGAATCTCAATAGAATAATGGTCATCACCCTTTTATGGTCAATTAACATACTAATTGAGACTCAACAAAAACATGACATAACTCATAGTTGCACCCAAAACAACATGTGAACCAATCGTGACTTCAAAAATGGTTATGAATTTTCTACAATATAATCCTAAAGAGTAACAAGTATAAAAATATAAAATAATTGAAGTCTAAAAGAAAAAATACCCTCTTAAATAAATGTCTCAAAATCACTAATATTCATGAGGTGAAATCACTAATCTTTAGTGATAAAATTCACAGCACACAATGTGTCAAAATCATATCCAATTAATGATGTATGAAATGACTTGGATTATTAATAACCATTATTACTAAAAAAGGGTCTGTAATCCGATGTGATGTGTGATTATTATTATGCACCCTTTCTACGTTACTTTGGTTTTATCTCTGCTATGTGGTTTTTTTCAGCATCACTCTAAGATGAAGAAACCAAAGAGGCCTAGTCTGCAAAACAACCTTCATCAAAGAAGCTTTGACGACGCGATGGGAGGTAACAGACAAAGAATGGAGCCAATTTCATGCAAGAATTGGAGGATAAATGAGGAGGTCTAGGAAATTATAAAGGAAGGTGGATTAATTGTGTATATGGAGAGATTGCATGGTATGGATTTGGACATTACTAAATATTTTTTGAAATATTGGAAGAAGGGAAGTTTGACAATGGGGAACTAGACAATTAGGGTTGATGAAGCCCTTATCCTGGAAATTACCAGTCTAGTGTGTGATGGAAGTAAGTTATACAAGGATTCTAAATTGATGGTGGGATCTTTCAAATGTTTTCCTGAGACTGACAAGAAGAAGAAGAAAATAGTAAAGTCTTCTAACACCTATTACTCTCCCAAAAAAATTGAGAGCCCTTGGCAAAAATTTCTTTATGCAATTATGAATTATGTTACCCAGGATGGTTGGTAAACTAGGGCTTATGGTTATCATTTTTTTCTTCTTAACCATTTTCGCCATGGGAATAAAATTTATATTCCATATTATTTACTTTGTTCCATGAATTCTACCATGAAAGAACATAAGGAAAACCCTCAGGGAAATCATGCCATGCACCAAGGTTTGATGGTGCTCATTTATGAATACCTCAAGGCCAAGCAGGTTGACCATCCCCTATCTCAAAACTCTATTCGGAGGAGGATGATACAGATAAATATTTCTCTATGGGGAAGGGTATGGAGAGTGATTCGATGTTTGACATGGATTCCTCTTCTGAAGATATCAAAGGAAAATGAAAAATTACTCCAAAGAAAATGACTAAGGATTATTCTAAGAAAGGCCCCAAGTCAAGATGGAAAAAGACCCACATTGTTATGGATTACTCTTCTGATGAGGAGGAGGATGACTATGTCGAGTCAGAATAGAAGGAGATGAATGCTCAACTAAAAATGAAGTCTTGCATTGCTAAGATTAAAACCACTGAGGAGAAAACTATGACTGGGGGGAAAATGTGAAAGATGTTGGGGAGGAGGACATGAGTGGTAAGAACCCTAAGGATCAGGATGATGGTATCAGCAAATCCCAAGAGGGTCTGATGAAGGATAATGTTACCCAAGAAAATGTTATCCAGGATAATCTTATGGTTCCGGCTGGTATGCAGGGTGTGAGGAGTTTCATCAAGACTATTGAATGTATCATTGATGATAATCTACAGTAGAAGAATGACGTGATGTACCTTCATATATACCTAAAAATTATTGAGGCCATGGCTATGGGAGAAGATAAATCCTTCCCTAAGTGTATGGAGGAGATGAATCAATCCATTGTGCATGCAAAAGACATGAAGGACTCCTTAGAGTCCATATTCCATATCATTGAGAATAGGACAACCCAGTTGGAACTCCACGGGAAGGATAACAAAATGGATCTAAAATTGGTGGCTATGGAGACTAAGTTGGCCAAAATGGAGGAAAACCTAAAGAAGATGGGATAATAGAGCTATAAAATTCAAAAATCTTCTACGGATCATGTCAAAATTATTGTTGGCAAGCTGGAGAAGGAGAAGACCAATCAGGAAATTGATGCTGGTAAGGATGGTGTTGATGACACTCCATGGCTAGGGGAAAGTAAAATATCCAACACAAAGAAAAAAGGTGTCAAGAATGATAAATATCTTAAGGAGATGAAGTTGGCGGCGGTTAACATGGACCTCATGGTGATTGAAGCGGCTAAGTTTCTCAAGAATTTCTAGCCTATGCTTTGTTGTTCCTTTGCTTTTTCTCTTCTCTATTTTGTCTTTTTGTTGTCGGTATGTTGGTGTTAGGTTTGTTATCTTTTTGTATAGGCTGTCAGCTTCTCATTTATAGTCATTTTTCTATGTTTCCTTATTTCTATGTAGGTTGTATTGAATATTTGTAGCTCTATTTTATAAAGGTTTTGGGTCCTCTAAAACTTACTTTTCTCCTAATCAAAACTACAAATGAAAACAACAAAAAAAAAACCCCAATTATGAAACACTTCCATATATAAACTCTCTCTTTTGACCATATAATTAAAATTAATTAAACTCAAGTTAATTAATTAAATTATATATATAATTCCAAAACATATCAAATTATAAATTAATTAATTAACTTATAAATAAGTCTCAATTTTTATCACAATTCTAATTTTAAAATAAATCATATATATATATATATATATATATAAATCCAAATATTAAATATTCACTAATTAAATTAATTATACTTTATCCCAACGATAAAATATAATTAAATAAATGAAAAATTGCTTAAAAAACAAATATACTCTTAACATATAAATTTATTATATTTTAAAATATAAGTTAATTTACAAAAAATAATATAAATTATATATATTAATATATATATATATGTATAAATTCAATATTATATATCAATAACAAACTTTCCTGACCCATCCTCTCCTGCTGGAGATAATGTAGATATCCTGGATGGTCTTTTTGGTATCACAAATGAGGACAGACAACTGGGAATTGCTACCAATTTGGCTGGCCTCTCTTCCCCCAAAATTGACAAGGTCAAGAAGAAAAGAGGAAGGAAATCGTGCATAGAGCTTAGATCCTTAGCAGGTAATGCAGAAAATCAAATGAAAATATCTGACATTCTGAACAATGGGAAGGGGAAGAGCCTTCCCAAGGAGCAATGAGAGTGACTACTTGGAATGTTAGGGGCCTAAACGCCCCTACCAAGAAAAGACTAATTAAGAGATATCTCAAAAACTGACTCTGATATTATAATCTTACAAGAAACTAAGTTAAATAATGAAGATAGTAAGAAAATAAGTAACAAACTCGGCTTATGGAAATCAGATTTTGTACCAGCAATAGGTGCATCAGGAGGCCTAGCA
>MU227639.1:3124840-3146499 GCA_018584345.1 Thuja plicata
CCATGTTAATTTTGTATAAGGACAGGACCTATGGTCCCAGGCTAGGCTGGAGGTTTTCTCAACCCCGCTCTTTCCTACCAGCACCTGCAGCGAGTGGGGTCACACTGTAAAATATTTATTTATATTAATAAAAAATTCTTCAGGGTTTCGGCCTTTTATCGATCAAAAAAAAAAAAAAAAAATTTCAATATTATATATATATAAACTAAATTATAAAATAAAAAATAGAAAATTAAATTAAAATAAACTTTATTTTTAAAAGAAAAACCTTTATTAAAATATAATTAGTTGATAGGCTTCCCCTTTGGGGTCCCTTGCAACAGAATTTTGACTCACGCCGGGAAGTCACTGTCGATAAACATTTTTAAACTAACGGTAAATGGTTCGGCGAGTAGGGTTTTTTGCTCTTATAATGTTTACTTGCACATACCAAATGAGAATTTATTTCCATGTGGCAAAACCTATTTCTGGTAATATTCAATTTATTCATTTGGTATGATAGTAGTTCAAACATTTTTGACTTGCATATGTTGAGTTTCTGAGACACTTCCTGAATGTTGAGTTTCACATACGCTTTGATGACCTTCCAAGAAAGAAGTGGATCAACTGTGGTAGGCACTTCTGATGTCAAATCTAAGAGTGCTTCTTTAAATCCCTTTAAGTTTGATTAGATGTATTACACTTCCAAAAATAATAAAAATGTACTAATAGAAACTGACAGTCCCTCCTTTGTAGAATACGACAATATTATGTTCAATTCAAGCTAATTATCCAGCAGTTGAAACCAATGTAGGGATAAGAGAATGATGATGGTGTATCTTTTTCATTGGAACAGAGGCATGGTTTTCCAGTGTTTAAATCATGACACTGTGCTTGGGCTCATATGGCCATCTTTACTTCTCAACCACTTTCATCCCTTTAGCATTTGTTTACATTTTCACTTTCCCTATTGTAGCCACTATAAAGTAGATAACAGGGACAAGCTTGTTCATGCCATAAACCTGCCACCTCCTGCACATTTTAAGATTACATTGAAGGGCACCACGTATAGAATACAATCGTTGCTTCTTTCATAGGTGATTATGTCTATCTCATAATTTTTTAGGCCATACACTTTGGTTCTCTCTCTAAGGAATCTAAGGCAGTGCAATTTAACCATTGTTTCTCTTTATGTACTATTACATTGCTCGACCTCCCTGAAAATTTGTGTTTTGCGATGAGTTTGCCGAGATTTTGACATTTTTGAGAGTTCTACTTTGATTTCTTTTGTGTGTGTGTGTGTGTGTGTGTGTATTTTCCCATTTTTTCATGGTTTTTTCTTGGTGAAAAGGTAGATTTATAATTCATTGTATTGTAGACTAATCCTAGTTTTTTTGGGGAGATTTAGAACTAATTTGCATTAGCAAGAAAGCTTCAAAAGTCATTCAATCAAAACTATTTTGTGCAGATCTTGTCGCTACCACATTGTCTATTAATTCTTTCACAATTTTTCTATATGTGCTTCCTATTGTATTTATAAAAAAAAAAATTGACAAAAATTTGTCATTCATTGGTGGATACATACGACTTATTTTGAAGCTTCCATATGCGATGGTAAAGGTTATAGACTTTAGCATTTGCAACCAATTGCATTTGTTTGAGTTTTTAAAGCCTTTGCACAGTCCATTTAAGGCATAGCATGCAGTCATCACAAACCTTGGGATGTCATTTCTTGGAGGCATTCTGTGAGGCAATTTGTATGCCTACTCTTTGGTTCCATAGTTTTCATTGCATTTGAAAAAAGTTTCCAACTAATCTATTTAGTGAAGATCTTGCAAAAATGCTACTTGAGACCACATTGATTTGGGGCATATTGTTAAATATAGTCTGCATCTCCTTTTGTGCCTCCATAGGAAAGATGTGTTTGTGTTGTTTGTCTGTACTACTTTTTTCACTTTTTTTTGTGTGGTTTTCCATGTTAGAGCATCTTCATGCATTTTTAGGGCCCATATTCTCTGCTTTCTTCTACTTTATTATGGGTTTCTCTATAATTATCTTTCCTCTGTTATGTCAAACATCCTTCCTCTCACCCATAGTAGAAGAGTCTTTTTTTATTTCAATCCATTGAATATAGGGAAACATTTGCTGCTGGGTTTGCAGCTTACTCAAATTGTTTATTATCAAATTAGTTAGAGACCTCTTGCAGATATGTAGCAGTTTGCATAAAATTGCACATCCCAAAAATGTTTTTCATTTCAAATAATAGTAGGAATCACATTTTTAACAACAATTTTCTTATTGAGATATAATACAGAGTGCTACACATTCAAAGAAGATGAAAATACTGCCCATTAATGTGGTTGTTTAAAACATTGTACTGTTGCATTGAAATGAGATACATAATGTTTTTCAATGATATAAATGCTCAGATGAAAATACTTCCTAGTTGAATATTAATTTTTTTGTTTTGTCTCTTTCATTTATGTTTCCTTATGTAAACTCAACAAGATGACCACCAATCAATCATGGTGCATTCAACAGTCACTTCAATGTTGGGCTTGTGACAAAAAAAATGTCCTTTTTAAATATCTCTTTTACCTTAACCAATGGAAGGTAAATGTTAATTCTAATTGAATTATTTTTTTTAAACTGTTCTTTTGAATCTTTTAAATTTTATGCAAAATAGTGAAATTTCTATTGAAAATGATATATTAATTTATTTCTACAAATATAGGACACACCATTCAATAAATTTCTTTCCTTATAGTGTTCTCTATGATTTTTAAATGTTTACTCATGTCTACTTTTGTCTGTTGGACAACAGGTAGTGTTTTCTCCATGGTATTTTATGACCTCAAAGACTGTCAACCAGGATTTATGGGTTTTCATCATAGAGAAGTTAACATGTTTTCTTTTATTTGAACTGTGGTGATGAGGTAAATTACTAAAAAAATAATTATGTCTTTTGTAATCTTTGATATAAATGTTATTATACTTCAAAAGTTACAAATGATTAGCTAAACTATGCTTCTCAACCGTCAACATTTATCAAGGTTAATGAGTAGGAACCATGTTGAAAAAAACAAAAACTCTTTCAAACTCAAAGAGTGTAAATCCTAGTATCATTTTTCTTCTTTATATTTAACATTAACAACAATCCAAGAAGACATGAAAAATATATAATACATTTTTATTGATGAGATGAGCTTCATAGGGAAAAATTACTACTAAAATTAAAGTCCGGCTATGTGAAGCAATACCCCCAATGAAAACACCTTTCCTTTGGTGGTATGTCTATGGTTCTAATAGGAGACCTCACCCAATTTCCACATGTTATGGATACACCTATCTATGCATTACACACAAATGCAAAAAAACTATGGCACTATTTTAGTATAGTTGTAATATTGCAAACAATATTTAGACATGAGGGTGATGATTTCAGATACAATTTTGTCAAACATTACAAAACATGTGCAATGTAGAACCAATACCACATGATTAGGAGTTGTTAATGGCTCACACAAACAAGCACCTAATGTCAATTGAACAGGCAGAGTTTGACCAAGCAATACATTTGTTCTCTATAAATGAACAAGTAGCACTCCACAACAAAAAAAAAAAGCTAAAAAAACTTAATGTACCTATTTCACTTTGTGTTGTGCTAAATGCACAAGGTAAGTTTGTGGAATATTCTAATGATGACCAACTTCCCAAAGATGTCTTATTATGTAAGCTTCAATGTATCATGCTTACAACAAACCTATGATCGAAGCTAGGCTTGTCAATGGATCTCTTAGAGAGGTCAAAGTTATTGTGTATATCATAGACTTCAAACGTCTAGAATTACCTGCATATGTTAAAGTAGAATTCAATAGTTACAATGGTCCACCTTGGGATGCAAGGAACCCAAAATCTATTCCAATACAACCTATAACGTAAGGTAGACATACAAAAATACCACTAACCACAACATGGCCTATCACTATACACAAATCACAAGATCAGACCCTAGATAGAGCCACAATTGATATGGATAGAGCTGAAAGACAAGGCCTCACCTTCACAATAATCTCCAAAGTCAAATCCCTCCAAGGAATTTGTATAGAGCATGCATTCTCTTTCTATTGCTTTTGCAAAATATAAAAGAATCCATAAAACATTGTTTGAAAGAAAGAAGAAGCTTGCTTTCACTTGATCTCACATATTGCCTAGGTATGTGAAGCTACTTGTACACAAAATTTTAAAGTACTAAATTACACTTGTCTTTCTTAATTTAATGCAATATTTTTTGGCTTCATAAGTAATCCATTACTCTATTCTATAGGTTGAAAATTGTTGAGAACAAAGAGGGTACACAGAAAAATAAATTGTTCTCTTACAAAGCCCAGGTATGTGAAGTTACTTATTTAGCCATTTTTTAATTACTATAGTTTAAGTTTTTCCCACCATTTAATCAATTGTTTTTTCTTATCGATTAACCCATTTTTCCTCTTCTACAGGTTACCACTTTTTGATCATGAATACGATTCAAAGAACAATTATATTTACATATACAACTATTTTTTTTATCTAACCATGTATTTTAATGCGACTGTTCACTTAAGATGTCATACATAAAATACAATATTGCACTACTATAATCGTAGTTCCTCCTTAAAGGTTACTACTATGTACATGTCATACTTCTACAATTCAACATGTTCATACAATGTCACTTTTATATGCTTCGTTCTATTACATAAATCTTCATTTATGTTTCCAAATCAAAAACCTATTGGCGTACCCCTCCTCCTTTGGGTGCAGGTGCTAGTAAATATGTTAGGGGGCAAGTTAGCCCCACCCACATCCTCATGTGAGGATATAAACAAAAATAAAAGAGGGAAACAAAATGGAGGGGTACGTGGACCCACCCCACTCTCCTTTAATACCAATATTTAAAAAAAATACTGTAAAAAAAACAATAATAAAATATTAAAAAATTATTATATTTGAAAAAACGTGTGGGGGTCACCACTTCCCCCACACCCCCATAGTCCATGGAGGGAACCGCAAGGTCTGCATGGCCTGTAGAGCCCATGTGGCTCCCAAGGGAACCACACAACCCACAAGCATTATAGCCTGCGGTACTCCCATGAGGGAGGGGGCCCGTGGGGGAGCTTGTTGGGATACGACCCTGTGGTGGCAAGCCCTTTTTACTTTTGGATATATATATATATATATATATATATATATATATATATATATATANTTTTTATATATATATATATATATATATATATATATATATATATATATATATATAATGAATTAAATTAAAGTTTTATTTATATTAGTTTTAATTAATTTTAGTTTAATTTTTAAATTAAGTTTATTTAATTTAAGATTTAATATATTTTAAATTAGTTTATTTAATATATATAGTCTAATTTTTTAATAAGTTAATTTAATTTGTTTTAGTACATTACTTTTAAAATACCATTTATTTTCTAGTTAGTTATTTATGATTTGAATTATTTAAAAAAAAAGGGTTTAATTAATAATTTAATTTAAAATGAAATTATGTTATAAGTTGATTGATTTATAAATAATTGATTATTCTATAGTCTAACTTGATTATTATTGGATTAGGCTATAATTAATTGGCCAAATAAGAATATTATGTTGATGTATTTTGGGGTTTTGTTCTGATTGACGGTCGATTATAGGTCGAGTAATGCCCTAGGTGGGAGGCATGTCTCTGAGACTCAAATTTTTTTATGGATTTTACTTTTTACTCTTGGGTTTTATATTGTGGAAATTTCATGACCTTTATTTGTCATGATTGGTTGATATGTGCTTTTGGGATGCATCTGTGAGTTATGTTATGTGTCCTCTAAATCCTTGATCAATATTTTATTTGATGACAGGAGGTGACGACTATTATTGTGTGGATTCTTAATTAACTTGGTCACCTCATTTCTTCTGATGTGACTGATTTATGATCTTAATGATGGTTTTGGTATTTATTTTATTGAGATTTCTAGTATGGGATGGACAATTTAGATCCTTGTATAGGATGTGATATTCTTTGTTATGCCCCAACTTTTTCATTGGTGATTTTCATGGCTTGATATTTTACGAGAAGTCTTTAATGATTTGGTTTTTTCTTCTCTTTGTTTCTTTTTGTTGGGAGCATTAGTATAGGTTATCTAGGAGCATAGAGGGGAAGTGTCTTGCAATGGGGGCCAAGGCCCTAAGAGGCTACTAGGGTAACTCATTATAAGTGACCTAATAAGTGACAACTTAATAAATCTATTAGGAGAGAAATATTAATAAGATAATTTTGTGTTCCCTCTCATGCCTTGAGTACTAGTACAAGATAGGATGGGAGAGAGAAGATGCTTGATTGAGGTCTAGCATAGTTAGGATCCTTATCTGTATGAAAGGATTACTAAGCCACATAGAGTCACTTGGGGGGGCAGGGTCCAAAGGGACAACTACGGTAACTCAAGAGTGGAATTATGTGATGACACATTCCTATATGTGTTCTAGGTTCCTACGTGAGAATTTGGTACACTTTTTTTGTCTCTTGATCATTTATACTTAAAACCTTGTAATCCTTTTATTACCATTTTATCCAGTGTATCTTTGCATTAGTCATTCTTGTTTGGTTTTTTCCTTGAGTGAGGTTTGATGTTATCTCCTCAGCACAGTGGGAGTGGACATTTGGTTCCACGAGGTCAGGTGATAGTGATTCTTATTACCATTTAGATCTGACATTTGTGACTTTATACTAGGATGATCTTTGATGTTGTTTATACCCTCTTGTTCATCATTGTTGGATACTTGCTCTTATATTTATTATGTGTTATACTTGAATCATTGTATCAGTTGTGACATTCTTGGATTCATGTATTGTAATTTATATTGGGTTTTATCTCATACCCTGTGACTTGTGCAGTGGATGTTGGCTCATTATGTATACCTTATGGTATCAATAGTATCTAGGTTTCATTTATGAGATGATTTAATTTTTATTCATTTCATTATATGGAGATTGTATATTGTTTATTGTATTTATTAGATTAATTAACTTACGTAATTCTACATCATGGAATCCTCAAGATTTGTAATCTATAAATAAGTTACATTTATGAGTATGTATTGTCTTATTTTATATTGCTTCCGCATTGTTATTCATTATTGATTATAAACTCCTAAGAAAAGAAATTATTATGTAAACTTAGTAACATATTTTAGGTTCATTTCTCCTGGGTTCTCTAGCAGGGTGTTACAAGGGCACGAAAACAAAGAAAAATGAAAAATGAAAAATGAAAGACAAAAGACACCAAAAACAAAAAAAAAAACTCTAAATCAACTATTGAAAGAGACCTCAATCAGAAATGCCTCACCCACTAATATCATGTTTGGAAAGATATTGCAAGAGTACAAGTGATCACATAGGAAGAGAAAGAGCATCGCCAATAACAATACCAACTCTATTATTTAATCGAGAGAGAGAGAGAGAGAGAGAGAGAGAGAGAGAGAGAGAGAGAGAGGTAATTACCTTTCCTGGTAAGATTGTATATCTTATTGTGAACCACACCAAAGCTAGAATTGAAATTTCTATCAGGTTTGTTTGTCATGCTAGTCAATTCCATCAATAGTTCATGCCTACTAGAAAATTTGTCTATGTGCATCTCATGAATAGATACAGATCCTCTATATTCATGAAAATTTATGTATATGTGCACTTCATGGATGAATACAGATCACTTATAACCATGAAGATAAGTTTGTATATGTGCACCCTATGGATGGATATGGATCCATTGTATCTATGGAGATTGGTTTGTTTATGTACACCCCATGAATGGATATGAATTACTCATATCATGGGGATTGGTTTGTGTGTAAAAAATTTCATAAGGAAAATGTGCAAGAGAATGTACAAGGGAGGTCGTAAGTATGCTCCCCTCCTTATGATAGCTACATAGTAGTCATTATATGGAAGATAAAGGATACCTACTTCCAACAATAAGGAGATATACTTAAAAAAAATACTTATACCACATACTTAGCTAACAACGTTAACTCTTATAAGCTAAGAAAATAGATAATCTTGAAAGGATATTCCACTTGTGAGAAGAGACCTTTCATGCTCAAAATTTGGGGCAAAAACACACTAACAATTTTATTTTTTTTAAACGTAAAATAAATTAATTATTATGTTGGATGGGCACAAATAAAGGTGTTTAATAAGTTCATTGATGGATTACAAAACTGTTAGAGAGTGTATGCAATGAAAATTCTTGCAACTGCACAAGAAGTCAAAACATGCAAAATACAAGATGTACCAAATACTAAAAGCATATAATGAACTTGAAATACAACTAAATT
Organism: Thuja plicata; assembly: GCA_018584345.1. Lineage (NCBI taxonomy): Eukaryota > Viridiplantae > Streptophyta > Pinopsida > Cupressales > Cupressaceae > Thuja > Thuja plicata. The sequence goes on from MU227639.1 coordinate 3,133,202, forward strand.
CTCACTACAACCTCCGATGAGCTAAAAAAAGTGCACCCAAGACTTGTTTGATTTGCTCTTAGAGATTTTGTGGGTGTTCTCTCCCAACACCATGCAATGAAATCCCACTATGATAGATGCAAAAGGATGAAGATTTGAGCACAAGTATGTGGAACTTGCCCCAAATCTCTCAAATGATGAACGCAAATGCAAAATCTATGCTAAGAATGCAAATGCAAGAGATTAACTAAATTGAGATGAAAATTAAACTAAAGATAAAATGCATGATTTCAATCTAACTATGAAAGTGAATCTAGACTATCATGCAAAAGATGAAATCTAAACTAAGTGCTCAAGTGTGCTTAAGTGCTCAAGTGCTCAAGTGTGCAAAAATGCTCAATTCACTAACTAGTTTCAAAATCAGGAGTGAGGCCTCCTTTTATGGATTTGCTTATGAAAATGGAGGGCTAGGATTAAGTGGTGGAAAATGGGTGGCTGAGATGAAGGGTTAGGTAGGGTTTTGGTGGGAGTGAAGGAGATTAAGAGGCAAAAGGAATGAGTGGCTAGGATTAAGAGACAAAAAGAGGAAAATTCAACCCTCACCTTAGAAAAGGTGATTGTGCACATGATTAGAGGTAATCCACCTTTAATCAAGATTAGAGGAATAATTAGCAAGAAGTAAATTTAGAGAAGGTAAATAAAGATTAAATTAAAATAATTTTAATTTAATCAAGGTTTAGAAGAACTTTAGCTGGTGGAGGGGTAAAATAAATTAAATTTATTTTACAATAAGAGATGGAAGGGTAATATATTAAATTTAATTTAATTTAATTAAATAAATAGAGGAATATAACAATATAATTAATTAATTAAAAACAACCATAATGTTAAGGACAAATATTAATAAAAATTAATATTGAGTTGGAATGGACAAATTTAAGTGTCTACAGTTTGCCCCTCTTTGATGCAGTGTCAAGATTTGACATCGCGTCAAAGAAAAAAAATAAGAGAAGAGGATGTGCCCCCTCAAGAAAAAGAAGCGGAAAGGTAGAAAAAGAAGCGGAAAGGTAGAAAAAGAGCCCATTAAAAGACCCCTTATAAAAGGGCAAAAGGGGACCACAAAGGCCATTTGCACCAAGGAGAAGAGGGAAATGGCCAACTTGAGAGACAAGCAGTAACTGGGGGAGCGGGTTTGAGCCTATAGACATCCAACCAAAATAGGGAAATCGGTGAGTTTGAAAACCCATTGTAATTATTTCAATGATTTAATTATTTTTTTAATTTTTTGAAGTTTTTGACACATTTTAGAAAAAAAATATCTGCCCATTAACAAGCATAGCCGCCTGTTCAAAAATAGGCGGCTCTACCTCGCAGCCGATAGGTGCAGCCACCTATCCATTGACAGTGGCTCCGACAGGCTGCTGCCCAGCCAACCGGCAGGCAACAGGCGCTGCCGCCCCTCAGTAGATGGGCGACACCGCCGCTCAGCCAGCGGCTGGCCCGGTAGGTGAGCGCAGCCACCTGTCTATAGATGAGCGGCCTCACCATGGGTGGCAGGCGCAGTCGCCCGGTAGGCGAATGCAACCGCCTGTCTATAGATGGGTGGCCCCACCACGAAAGCAGCGACCCATTTAAAGATGGGTGGCCCTTTCGCGCTAGGCAGCAGGCACTGTCGCTCGTCAGCAGATGGGTGGCAACGCCGCCCAGCAGGTGGGTGTAGCCACTCATCAGCAGATGGGCGACACCACCCAAATGGTGGCAGGTGATACCGCCCGTCAGTGGATGGGCGGCTCTGCCATGCTGGGTGGCTGGCCGTCACGCGAGGGTATGGGGTAGACAGGCTCACCACACGGAGCAGTAGGCATAGTCACTTGTCGTCAAACAAGTGACTTCGAGACACAAGGCAGAGGACTTGACCACTTGTCAAGAGACAAGTGGTTAGATGGCACGGGAAGGGGAGAAGGCATGCTACTAACAAGAAGGTGCCGGTAACAGGTTAATGTGAAAGAAAATATTTCAAGATTTAAAAATTAGACTTTATGTTAGATCAAAAACTGACAAAGTTCATTGGTTGTAGGAGCTCGAACATGTGATTAGGTCGAAGGAGAGGTGGCCTGACACAATGGAGCTAAAAGAGGAGCTGGCGACAGTAGAGTGGGGACACATCACATTGTGTGGACTACACTATGTCCATGAGTGGCCCCGATTGAGAGTGCATAATGCACTCCTGACAACACTGATTGAGAGATGGCACTCAGATACATCAAATTTTCATCTATCAATGGGGGAGGTGACAGTGACACTACTAGATGTCTAAAGGATACTACGGGTGTCGATCAGGGGATATATCCCCGAGTACCAAGTGGAGGGGGCAGAGGCTTACCTGGAGGTGAGCTTCAAGAGATAGGTGGATGAGCTACTAATATCACGTCAGTGCCTGACATGGTGAGGGGGACAACAAGCAGGACTACCCTGACTGACGCTGTACTTAACAGGATTGATAGGAGGGAGAGTGATGCCAGATCACTCGAGACATGATTTTTCAATTGGATGGGCTAGAGTGCTAAGCTGGATGCTGGAGGAGGAGGAGGGCATAGTGTACTACTGGGGGTACATGATTTTGGCATAGGTATACTATGATTTGCACATGTGTGCTTATCATAATCAGAGGACTATAGGACCGAGCATGACATTGCTGCTAGTCTGGGCATGGGAGCACATCATAGTAGTCATACCACTGTGAGGAGGGGGGAGCAACAGTGATATGAGCCTTATGCATGTCGATACAGAGCACCATTAACTTATGGGGATGTGAGATCAATGGAGCTATGGCGGAGGTGATTAGATGAGATGATGTTCTTTGAGTGGATGCCATATAGGGGTTGTGAGGAATGGGGATATTGGGATGAGCAATGCGGAGCAGAGGATGGGAGTCTAGATGGGGAGTTTTTGGGCTATATGCAGATAGATTGTTGGTTGATTAGTAGGACAACCTTTCAGATATCCCGGTACATGCCATCTCGGATTCATAGATAGTTTGGGATCATACATGATGTAGTACCAGACAGCTATCCTCATCCTCTTGTTTCTAGAGAGGTAGGATCATTATGGGGGATAGGGGTGGATATATAGCTAGCCAAAGTGAGCTAGAGAGGGATACAGGTAGTACCATGGACAGTGGCACATGCACAGGTAGTAGATACATTTATTACTATGGAGTATGGTCAGTGGTGGGATAGGCATAGGCCAGTGAGATTGACCGAGCCAAGAGATGGAGAGGAGTCAGAGAGTGAGTCAGAGTTAGATGATGGGGGTGCAAAGGGACATGGGGATGAGGAGGGATATGATGACAATGATGGTGGGGAGGATAGAGGAGCACCGATGCCAGTGGTTAAGAGGATTAGATTATTCTAGTCCACAGAGCAGAGGAGAGGAGTGGTCCAAAGGCCAGCCGAGGGAGGCCCACCATAGGTATGGAGAGGAGCAGGGTTGAGGGCACTAGAGAGGGGAAATGGAGAGAGAGATGAGCCAGTATAGGGGTTACCTCTAGATGATGGGATGTAGGAGGATGAGGGTAGGGGACCAGAGGATGATCAGGTGGACATCCTTCAGGTGAAGATGGCACAGCTATGGGCACTAGCAGCATCAGAGAGAGAGCGAGAAGACAGTACACAAAGAGCCTTAGAGATATTATAGGCCTGAGTGGATTTAGGAGAGTTCACCATAGTTGAGACTCATATGGGGGGAGTAGCTCAGTAGGAGACATATGAGTTGAGGTAGCAGGTACAGGTTTTGACAGGTGATAGGGATCATTGGTGGAGGATGGTAGACAGGTATAGGGGGGAGAGAGAGATTTCCCTATAGGTGGCCTCAGGGCTGGGGCCTTATAGATAGCATAGGAGGCCTTTGCGGCTAGTAGGCGAGAGGTCAGAATAGTCAAGGAGAGGGAGTACTACATATGACTATACCCGGAGGCAGTCCTAGTAGATCAGAGGGCTCCTGAGTATACTGGGAGGGCTATGAGCCATAGCCAGATGATAGGGGGAGGTGCATCATAGGCATCAGTGGTGATGCGACCACCACAGGACAGAGGGGATGACAACACTAGGGGGGAGGGGGCCCAGCTACATGAGGGTCTACCCCTGGGTACACATTGATATAGTTTTTTGTAGTTTTTATGACATGAGATGATATGTATAGCGAAACTTAGGTGCTCATGCATTCTAGATGTATACTTTATGATGTACTTATTCGATGGACTTGATGTACTTTGTCTATACTGATGACACTACATGTATGACACTTTATGCATATTTATATGATGATGCAGTACTTATCTTGATGATGGCTATATGATGTACTATGTGATGTGTGTGATTATGTTTTATGCAGATGTTTTTATATTATGAATGATGTTATTATGAGACTGACACTTTTTATGCAGTGACTAAATGACGTAATGTTAATGATTTATGCATGTACTTAAATGATTAATGGTTAATTTTGTGAATGCATATATTTGTGTGTGAAAATTGTGTAGAGGACAATGGAATGATATGATAATATGATTATGAAATGTAGACTAAATGAATTATGTAAGGTAAATTATTTTTTGTGTATCAAAGTGACCTAGAGGAACATATAGCTAGGCAAGGACGGGGGGATAAAAGAAGACCTCACAATGCAAAAAAGAATGCCCCTAACTAAAATGCAATCTAAACTATATGAAAACTAACTAAAAGGGATTTACATTATGTCAAAATTTGAAGAGCACACCCTAATTTGATATTGCATTGGAAGAATGCATCACATGCTAGAAAGCATGAATGACATAATTCCTTTGCATGGACCAGACTCAAAAATAGACCAGGTGAACTTTAATGATATAGATGTAGATAGGTAGTCATGATGGGACAAATGTCATAATCCTCATAGGAAAGCCCTAGTACACCCAAGCCACGATGAGTGGTCTTGGTAGGAACGTGCAAAAGGACTCTGCCCCTAGTTGGTATGCATAATCATAACCATCTATCCAACAAAAATATACATCAAATCACCACAAATAGATCATACCACACAAAGACACATGCAGAGGTTTATGTCATCTCAAATGAACCAAGATATAGGAGATCAAGGCCATTCAAGGGAGACACCACCTTGCACAAAGGATGAAATTGAAAAGAAGGCATCCTGACCAAGTGGTCATTCTTGCCCAAGATAAATAGAGATGTGGAATACATGATTGATTAACAGACTTAGGATATATCGAAAAGGTCAATTGATTGGATTGATTGAATATCTTAAGGAAACAACGATGAATAGAATAACCCATGAGATCAAGAGGTCTTGAGATTGATTTGATGAAGCACAACATGGTCACTCTGTCTGTCAAAGAATCATGATTGTGATAAGGCTCATTTTTAAATGGATCATCTATACATGTGGATCCTTATTCCAACTATGTTAACACCGAAGCATCATGTGAGTGTGTGCAAAGTGAGCAAATTTAGTAAAGCAAGGCAGGGTTCCTGCACAGATATGGGGAAATGGAGGGGGGAAATCCTGATAGATGGTGGGTCTAGGATAACTACACATGGTGCCCCTAAGGGTTTTTCACCATGGTACCTAACCAAGGTGCCTTTTTACCAATTTTTCACCATTGGCCATTTATTGGCAATTTTTTTTTTAGGACTTTTTATATTTTTTAGTATTTTTTCAGGATCATAATTTACTGTACACCATGCTGCTAAGCTCATGTGTAAAACCGCTTGAGATGAAGAATGTTGACCGGATCAAGAATAGGAACTCCTTTAGGTGTTGCAATTTGATAGGCTCTAGAACCATATTTATGAGTGATCACAAATGGGCCCAACCAATTAGGTTCAAACTTTCCTTTCTTTTCACGATTATGAAGATTTCTCATATTGTGTTGAAGAACAAGGTCACCAACATTGAACTCACAAGGCTTGATCCTCTTGTTGAACTAAAGCCATAGGTGATTTTGATACACATGGAGGTGGTTTAGGGCATTAAGACATCTCTTGTCAAGGAGCTACAACTCTTGCAAGCGAGAAACTCGGTATTCTTCTTCAGACATTAGATTTTTGAGAGATATCCTAAGGGAAGGGAGCTCAATTTCAATGGGGATGATGGCCTCAGTACCATAAACAAGGGAGAATAGAGTGGCACCAGTTGGAGTATGGATGGAAGTACGGTACGCCCATAAGGTGGTGTTGAGTTGGAGATGCCAATTACGGCCAGAGTCATCAATAGTTTTATTAAGGATTCTCACGAGGGTCTTATTGGTAGCTTCAGCCTGACCATTTCCCTATGGGAAATATCTATAGGAACAATGTTGTGTGATTCCAAATTTATTACAAAGTTCCATAACATCTCTATTCTTGAATGGGGTTCCATTATCAGTGAGTATATCCTAGGGGATGCCATAGCGATAGATAATGTAATTGAGTATGAGCTTGGATATTTGTTTACCTATGATATAAGTAAGGGGAATGACCTCAACCCATTTAGTGAAGTACTCAGTAGCAGCAAGGATATACTTGTGACCGTTGGAGGAGTTAGGAAATATCTGGCCAACTAAGTCCAATCCCCAATGGGAGAAAGGCCAAGGGGTGATGGTAGGTTGGAGTTCTTGGGTAGGGGCATGTATCAAATCACCATGCTACTAACAGGGAACACATCTCTTCAAAAAATGGTATGCATCTTCTTCCATAGTAGGCCAGTAATATCCGGTGCGGAGCAACTTCTTTGCCAATGTGAGTCCACTAGAGTGGGCCCCATAGATTCCTTGATGCACATCTTCTAATGCAGTCTTGGCCTCTTCTGAGTCTAAACATCTGAGTAGGGTTCCATCAAAATTCCTTCGATAAAGGGTATCTCCTAAGATGGTGTAGCGGGAAGTGCAACGGATGAAGGTCTTGCGCTAGTTGGGGGTGAGAGTTAGTGGAATGATCTTATTGTGAAGGTAGGCAAGAATTTCATGATACTAGGGTGATTTAGAACTCACAATAGTACACACCATCTTAGATTCCAATTGGTCATAGGCAGGGACCATGAGATTCTTGACAAGAAATTCATAGAAATCCTAATTATCGAGAATAGAGACCAAGGAGGCGATAGTAGCCATAGCATCTGCGGCCTTATTGTTTGTATGTGGGATCTATTGGAATTCTAGAAATGTGAACTATTTTTTGAGATCTTCAATCATGCGATGATAAGGAAGGAGCTTGTCATCTTTAATCTGGAATTCATCTGTTACTTGTTTAATCACCAACTGAGAGTCCCCAAAGACCAATAAAGAAGTGATTTTCCAAAGAATCGTGAGGTGGAGTCTTGTGACTAACACTTCGTACTTTGCAATATTGTTTGTGCACTGAAAAGTGAGCTTGTATGACTTAGGGATATAATCCCCTTGTGGAAAAACAAGAAATATGCCTACTCCTGAGCCTTTATGTGTAAAATAACCATCAAAATAGAGTTTCGATGGTGAACTCAGGGTAACAGTGAGAATGGATTCATCTAAAAAATCAATAATTATAGGATGATCTCTGGGAGTAGGAGCTTTTGCCAACTGATCTGCTATTACCTATCCCTTGATGGATTTACAATCCACATACTCAATATCAAATTCACTCAAAATCATGACCCATTTTGTGGTACGACCAGTAAGAGCCACTTTGGATAGTAAGTATTTTAATGGGTCAATCTTAGCAATAAGTTGAGTCTTATGGTTAAGCATGTAGTGACATAATTTTTGAGCATAGAAAACCATAGCCAAGCATGATTTCTCAATTTATGTATAGTTCAACTCATAGCTAATTAATGTTCTACTTAAGTAATAGATATCCCTTTCTTTTCCATTATCATCTAGCTGAGCTAGGAGGGCTCCTAGTGCTACGATTGTTGCTGAAATGTATAAGATCAAAGGATGACCTGGAACAGGTGGGACCAACACTGGTGGATTGGCTAAATATTGTTTCATTTGATCAAAATATTTTTGACATAGGCAATCCCATATAAACTTAGTGTCCTTCCTCAGTAGGTGAGAGAAAGGATGAACCTTATCTACTAGTTGTGCCATGAATCTTTTGATTGACTAAAGTCATCCTTGTAATCCTCAAAGTTGTTTCAGTGTTTTGGGAGGTGGCATCTCCAAAATGGCTTTCACCTTTTTGGGATCTAACTCAATTCCTCAGTGAGATGCAATGTATCCAAGTAATTTTCCTGACTGAACACCGAACACATGCTTTTTAGGATTTAATCTGACTTTGTATTTCTCCAATTTGTCAAAGATCTTTGTTAGGATATCAATGTGTGAATCTCTTGTTTTAGATTTGGTTAAAAGATCATCTACATACTCCTCCATAATATCATGAAGAAGATCATGAAATATAGTAGTCATGGCACGCTGATATGTGGCTCCTGCATTCTTAAGACCAAAGGGCATGACCTTGTAGCAAAATGTTCCCCAAGGTGTTGTAAAGGTAGTCTTATGTTGATCTTCTTCAGCAATCCTAATCTAATTATATATGGAGAAACCATCTATGAGGGACAACATTTCATGTCTGGTCATCAAATCAACTATAATTTCAATGTTGGGGATCGGAAAATCATCCTTCAGACATGCTTTGTTTAGATCATGAAAATATGTATAGATGCGAATGCCCCTAGCAGGTTTACCTACTGGCACAATGTTAGAGACCCACTTAGGATAATCGATAGGTCGTGTCACATCGACATCCAACATTTTTTGTAGTTCAGCTTTTACCAGAAGTGCAATTTTGGGATGCATCTTGCATAATTTTTTCTTGACAGGTTTTATTTTAGGATCGACCACAAGATGGTGCACAACAAGATCGAGATCAAGACTAGGCATGTCTTTGTAAGTCCATGCAAAATTCACTTGTTTCTTATGGATAAATTCAATCATATCCTTTTGTTCTTTTTCAGTGAGTGATGCTAGAATGTATTTGATTTTAGGATTATCTTTAGTTCCAAGATTAACCTCAATGGTATCTTCAATTAGAATAGAGGATCATTCCAGAGGTAGCGTCATAAAAGGCAAGTCAACTTCTCCCTCTTCTGGCACCTCATAGAGGTTTTCACTAGAAGATGCATCCTTTATTTTTACTTTTTATTTTTCAAAAGGTGCCTTGAGAGGTTTTCACCTAGGGAAATTTCTTTTTCATTCTTATTGTCTTTTTCACTTTTGTGACTAAGAGAGTTGACTTGGCTACCAAAGTAGGCTTGCTCACCATATGTGATTTGATGCTCATATTCTCAGAAATCTCTCAGGCCAAAGAGGGCTAGAACTACCTCATTGGAATCACAAATGTCTAGAGACGGTGGTTCATCTTGTAAGTTCCAATCAACAAGGTCAGGATTTTTGAGTGGAAGGGTAGGGGATGAAATATCTAGGGCTGTGAAGGCTAAGACATGATAGGTATCATCATTTTCATTTTCATTGTGGGTATTGGTAAGATCATTTTCAATATATTCAAAGGGAATTTCTTGGAACTCCTCATTAGAGTCAGTCTCAGATTTGACCGTAACATACTCATTAGTAAAGGACCTCTTGGTTTCTATGGAACCCAACCCTTTGAATTTAGGATAACCGAATGCTTCAAGGGGTTCTGTCATTCCATTTTCCTTAAACCCTAATCTTGTGCCATGGTATCCCATTTTTTTCACTATAGGTGGTGCTTTAACATATTTTCCTTCAGGGAAAGTCACAGGATTATCTTGTCCATATTTATATAGCCAGGATAGTATGTCATGTTCCATATGCTGATTTGAAAGGGATCCCCAATGTTCAAAAGCAATCCCTTTGTATGCCTTGATTTCCTTATCCTTCTGAGGGAGAATCTGAGAAGGTTTACCATATGATCATGGAGAGACAGGGAGTTGTCCAATGCAAAGGGCATTTTGAATCTTATATTCTCTAGGAACTTTGTTGGTGAATGTGACTTTTTCATTAGAAGCAGAGTTGTGGTCTTCAACAACTTTCTCTTTACCTTTAGAAGACTCAAGTTTGTCAGACATCTCCCCTGTTGTAACCTTGGACGTGTCTTTAGGAATCACTCTAGAAAATTCATTTAATGGACAATAATTAGTTTGGGCACCTTCCAATCTCTTGCAATATTGAAATGGTTTTGGATCTCCTAGAATGGTGACTTCTCACCCATGATGTGGGAATTTTATGCATTGGTGAAAAGTGGAAGGAACACCTCTTATAGCATGTATCCAAGGTATTTCCAAGAGTATATTGTAAGGTAAATCAAGATCTAAAACATGGCATGTAGTCTCAATCAGTGCAGACCCAACATGAAGAGGGAGAGTGATCAGACCTTTTGATTTGCATTCTCGTTCATCATATGCCTTTATTGTAATTCTTTTGGAAACATCAATAAGATCTTCAGAGAGACCTATAAATCAAATCATTTTCAAAGTGCACAAATTTAACACAGATCCACCATCTATAAGGACTCATTTTATTTTATGGTGATGAATGAGGGCTTTAATATGGAGAGGTTTATTATGGTGCAAATCAGGTCCACAAAAATATTTATCAGTAAAAACAAGGTGTTGTTGAGCTGCAAGGTTGCAAATCATAGCTTGAAATTGAGCTGCATTTATGTTTTCTGGGACACAAGACCCTTGGAGGGCCTGTTTGAGGATTTCTTTATGAACAAGAGATGTATCTAAAAGCTCAAGGATGGATATTTGTGCAGGAGTATTTTTCAGTTGAGATATTAGGTCATATCGTGATGTAGGTCTATTAGCAGTGGATGGCACAATAGGCACATTTGTTTGGCTTGGAGCAACTTGGACAGTAACTCTAGCATGACGAGTAGTAGCATTGCAATCAGTGCCCTTGAGAGTAAGTGTATTGATAGAGTTATCAGATTCTTCAATGCGACCATAAAGAGAATCAAATCCACATGTATCATTGATATCCAAATTTCCACACAATGAGTCGAATCCCATGATACTATTAGTCAAGTAGTCATAAGGGATAGTGTTGTTGTTTGATGTCGACGCAGCATTAACATTCTGATCATTATGATTGCTTTGATTATGATGGAGTGTTGTAAATTTTCAACTTTGAATTTGATGACTGATTGTGTCCCTCAACCTCAATATTTCCTAAATCAATAAGGTCTTGGACATAATTTTTGAATTTCATGCACTTTTGGTATCATGTCCTCGGACACGATGGTAGTCGGAATATTCGTTGTCCTTATACCAGGTAGGTTTAGGTTGATTTTCATCAAATGGCCTGGTGTTGGGAAATATGATCAAGTCTTGTTCTACCAATCACCGAAAGATGACATCCAGAGGATCTGCCAAAGGTGTGTATATTCATTGTGGTCATTGAGCATTATTATTATTACCAGTTTTGATGTTATTCTGAGGAAATAGAAAGTTTTGATTACGGTTCTGTTGCTGAGAGGGTTGTTGTTGATTATTATTCTGATGATTATTGTTCTAATTGTGATTGTTGTTATTACCTCAATTTCCTTGATTATTGGCAGCTTGAACATTCTAAACATGCTTAGCATCAGTAACTCCATCATTAATAACTGCTTTAGTCTTGGACCAGAATTTTGGTTTGTCATTATTGGAATTAGGAGTATAATGCTTAAGGAGACCCTCTTTTAAGAGTCCATCTTCAATAGTCTTTCCCTTGTTAATAACCATATCAAATGTATCAGGGGAAATCATTTTCATATGAAAATCCATGTCAGGAAGAAAATTTTGAGTGAAGATGTCAATCTTTTGTTGTTCAGGTATCTTCCAAGGCATACGATTCGCAAGGTGTCTCCACCTTTCTAGGAAGTTAGCAAAATTTTCACCATTCTTTTGTTTTGTATTGCACAAATCATTGAGGGATACTTGATGTTCAATATTATAGGAATATTGTGCAACAAACATTTCAGCTAGATCGGAGAATGAAGATACAGATCCTTGGGGAAGACTCATTAACCATTCAAGCGTAGGGCCGCCAAGACTTCTAGTAAAAAGTATTTTAAGATAATCATCATTGTAGGTGACCTCCTGACATGCCACATAAAATTATTTGATATGTCATCTAGGGCATGTCTCCCCTATGTACTTGTCAAATTTTGGGATCTCAAAGTTAGCTGGGAATGGCATCAAGTTGATAGATTTATCAAATGGGTAAGGACGTATCTCCTCAAATGAGAAAATTTTCTTTACACCATTTTGGATACTTTGAAATTGACTTTTGAGCTCATTGATTTCCCATACTAAATTAGGAGGGTTTGTGTTTGATGGCATCCCAATGTACTGAGCTCCTCCTAAAGGTATGGATGTCATTGATATTGGGAAACTTGTTGAAGAAGGACCATATTGATGAGTGGCTGCAGTAGAGCCAGATGACATCTTCAAATTATAAGGAAAAAAACAAACTTGAGAACCCAGCGGTTGACATGGTGGAGGAGGGAATGCCTATCCAATTATTAAAACACTTGCATTGAATCTAGAAGATGCAGCTATGATGGTATGCATGCTAGCATGAGAAGTTGTTGAAGGTATAGCACTCAATAATTGTTGTAATTATTGTTCAGTCAAGGTATACATCATGGGTTGAGAAACCAATGAGCTTGTTTGTGCTTGAGATACATTCTGTGATTGAGTTCTAGCTTGTGTTTAAGAATTACCTTGTGCTATAGGACCAGATTGTGAGACCACATTGTTTTGAATAGTTGATGTTTGAATAGAGGATGATGAGGGTCCAACAGTAGTATACGTGGTCTGAGCTTGTGATATAGTCATAGTAGAACTAGAGGGAACATAAGCCTTTGTCACTTTTTTAGTAAGCAAGGAGTCATCAAAGTCAGTAGGGACTGTGACCATCTTTAATGAGACTCATAAAAATTTTAGTCTTGTTGAGTCTAAGGATTTTCTCTACTATTCACACATTTTGAGGATCATTAAGGAAATTTTCCACCTGAGGGGAAGTAGGATCATTATCCTTAGGTTGTTCCACATACTCATTTTTAGTGTGATTATTGGTGATATCAATAGTAGGTACTCCACTTCCCATGAAAGTAGAAAAAGGATTCTCATTGTCTATGTTGTAAGGTAGATGAGACATGTTTCTTGTTGTGGATTTGCTGGAATGAGTGACGACCATACAAGATTTGAAGAATGAAAATATTTGATGGATGATGAAACAAGGAGAAAATTGGACTTATGATTGATTGAAAGAGGATGATTGATTGATTGATAAAAGGATTAATTGATTGATAAGATATGTGATTGATTGATTGGAT
>MU227639.1:3152120-3169158 GCA_018584345.1 Thuja plicata
ATATATATGAGATCTACCCTAACAGTAAAAAAAGTAACTTCTATCTTTAAAACCATAAATGTATAATTGTGAACCCATAAATAAATGCAACTAAAGGCTATCTCCAACATAGAATTTTTAGATTTTATTTGCATAGACACGTAATAGAAACAATCAGATAACTATTTTTTAACAATTTTACAATCATGATATTGCAATTAAATGTAAAACAACTCATAGAATAAAAGGGTATATGACAGTAAGTAATTTTTCTTTTACATTCATTTTTTTTTCTTGTTGCAAAAATGCAGAACTAAGTAACACACACAAACTATCATATTTTACAACCTAAAACAACTTTGAATAAATAAAGGAACTTCCATATACAACATCCTTTTTTTAAGAACACAACTATATTTACAATAGTTGACTATTCAATAAATTGTAACCTTGCACTAGTCTTCCTCTTACAAGCATACAAACACATTTTTCTTTAAGGTAAAAATTACAATGCATTCCCAGCCCTATTCATTCTCTCCCTTTCCTTTTAAACCCTCATTTTTCCATCTTTTCATCCCAAGCCAATCTACAATAAAAAGAAGTTTGACCATGGAGGCTCACCTCTCATCCTAGGCCTTTACAAGGTGACCCCTGAGCTAGGAGAAAAAGAAACCAAATGAGATACAAACATCCCAAACATATGCATAATAATTTTAGCTAGCAATACAACACAAAACTGCCAACCCAAGGCTTTATACATAGGATCTCAAAATGACCCAAATAGTGGGGTGAAGGTGGACTAATTTCTTAGGAGGAGAATAAAAAAATAATGAAATAAAAATGCCTTCACAAGGAATACAAACCAAATTCTTTCTTTCAATACAAGACCGAAAAATCCCTTATGACCCCCAAATGGCAACATGCCAAAAATCCCCTTATGACCCCCCAAATAAAAATGGCAACAAAGACTTCATAATATTTTTCATATACCTCTCCTCCATGAGGAGAGTCTCTACACTCACTAAGTTTTCCTAAATCCATTCACCCCAAGGCTACTCTTCCCTCCCAAGGGTGAGTTTGGCATTTCACTCCCAAAAAAACATACATGAAACAAAGAAACAACCATGAAAGGAAAACACATCCAAAACTAAAATTCATAATGCACATTCATCCTCAATATCTATTACACACAAGAAACATAACAATAATGGATATGAAACCACCAACCTCTACTCAACTTATGAAAATAATGAAATTTGATAAAGAGCTCCAAGTCCTAAGTCATTTTTTTCTCCAAATCTCCCTTATCTCCTTAGTTGTCTCCAAAGTTGGAGAGTGAATGAAAAAAATCAAGTCTTATGAGATCCCACTAAAAAGGCCCTAGACACTTCTCATAACCCTCATGGAAGAAGATATGAATTTATATTGGTTGGTCTTTCCAAAATTGGAAGCTAGAAAAGGTGACTTGGGAAGGAGAAACAAGTAAATTGCACATGATTGGGAAGGTTGTCTACCCAAGACCATCTTCTCCAAAAGTTGATTTTCTTCCATCTTGAATAAACAAATTTTGGAAGGGCTAAAGACACATACCTAGGTGGTCCTATGGTTAATAATGGCCCTTACCCATAGGTATACCAAGTGGGTCTTCAAAAAGGACCTAAACTCAACCCTGGGTGTTAATTTAACCCTCCAAAAAGTCACATAAGGTTTACCTACGGGCTCATCTTGCTTGGACCAAATTCAAGTATCTCTAGAAAAATGATTTACATGGGGATCCTACATAGTACTATCCTAGCTTTAGTTGCAACCAATCATCCTCAAATGGACATGTCATTGTTGTAGTATCCTCCTATAGTTGCTTTCAGTTTTGGTGATGAATCCTTTTAGGCCATTTCATTTATGAGATACATTATATGGAACGTCATTATTGGTATTTATTTCAAATAATTTTGAATATGATTTATTGTGGTTGGTGGATAAATTATGACGGTGGTTATTTTTATGAGATAGTTGTGACATGATGTTAGTTTCATTATAGATGATGCATATCTTATGATGTATTAACCCCATACTTTCATGTGTATGGTTATTTATGTTTTAAAATTTTTGTATGGAGAATTTCATGTAGTAAAGGACAGAGGCATAGTTACTCACATGGTGAGAAGAAAACATCTGACTATCCATACCATTGTATGTTATATATGCACATGTACATGATTGTATTTTATGCAGTTTTACAGGTACATGACACCGTCTTCCTTGAATTGGCAGGAGTGAGCATGCCAATAAATATATCTCAAATGGGAAAAGAGTGGACTTAATAGTTAGGCCCAAAAACTTATGTTACCAATTTAGTTTTCATAATAAATTGGTAGGTTTTCACTTCTTTTGCATTGAATTAAGGATTGAATAGTTGTTGCCCTAACTTGCAGAATTTCTTGAATTCATAAATGAAGTACAATGTAGTATGACAACTATAAACATTAAAATATTGCATAAAGGTAAACCTCTTCAACATTATTATTCAGCTTATGCAGATGAAATACATTGCAATGCATTCATATTATCAGATTATTGTACTCTAAGTATTGATCATGCTCCAAATTTCTAGTTCATAATTGATCATTACATTGTGCATTCAAATTGAATGTAGTAAACAAGTATTCCTTCAAGGTTACATCGACTTTCATATTAAGAGATTAGAGGACATATACAATCCTGAAAGTAAGAAAGGAGCATGGGTAGGTTTAGGGGTCCATGCATTTCCTTTAAGAGGTCTTCTGCATGTTGGAGCTGAGTAATTGTATAATCTGAATCTTCATGTCTTTAGCCTTGTCTCTGTTTTTCATCAATCCTAAGTCTTCTTCTGGCTTTGTCCTGCATCATGGAGAGAGAAAATAGTTAGATCCAAATTGGATCTAAGAAATGCATAGATACCTAAAAAATCATACTAGAATCAAACTTCTAGAGCTGTAATATGCAAATAACATCAATACAACAACAAAGTATGCATCTACCTCAACTGAATAAAATTATCAAAGGGACATAGCTTCATGAAACCTTTTACTGTATATAGTTATCATTCTGCTTTACTTAGGAGTTGATGTTTGTAAAACCAGAAGTCTAAATTAAAGGGACTTAGTTCCTATAGCTAAGAAACCTTTTTTTAGAACATCAACATGTCAAGATGGTAAACATAACCAATCAACCAACATTCATGCGTGAATGACATTTCACATGGCACTCACACACAAACATTGATTGGTTAATTTTGTTCACTAACTTGACATGTTGATTTGATGGTGTATAAAGTAAAATAAGTGAAAGTATATTAAAATGCAGAAAGAAACATGATCTATAAATTTACAAGTTGCAGATGATAAAAGGAAAATGTAGTCGGTGTCACGAGCCCGTGCTTGAACCTCACAAGATGCATTACATACAATACCAGAAGCTAAGAGTTCAAAAGTTCAGGAATGAAAGGATTGCACAAGAAAGAGATGTAGTTCCTAAAGGTTAGTACAAGATGTTAGCTCACTGTTACAAGTTAATGGCACTGGTACAAGATGCAAAATACAACAACACTATTGGTACATGCATGTGAAATGCATAAATGATATCATTTTTTTATTATGAAAATGGTGCAAATTATAGTGTCTTGATTTAATGCTATGAGGAGATGTAGGAAATGAATGATTTCTTGCAAATGAATCAAAAGAGAAATATTAATATTATTACAAACTAGTATGCATTCACAGAGGAACCAATTACATTGTATCAAATTGAGAAAATACATAGTTCTATACACTGTTGGCATGAGACAGGTACTTCATCTAGTGCTGTTCTGAACACTGTTATTTTGAATGGGAGGAGGAAAGATCAAATAACATCCATGCTTGCAGAAGGAAGAGGAAATGCAGGTTCAAGTAGAGATGTCCTTTTTATAAAAGACATGCATGCATACACTGAAATTGAACAAAATAGTGTTATTACTAATGATAAAATAGCAATAGTATTTATTTTACAAATGAAATATTCATAGACAAAGAATTGATCAAATAATAGAGTGCCTAATAAAAAAATGGAAGGTAATAGCTATATTGTTTTGCATATTCACCATACAGTGTATGTGCATATATTGAAATGCTATGGTTGCATACTATTGTTTGGGTTTAAATGACACTATATGATCCAAGAAAACATGTATATATATAATGGGGGCTGTCATAAGAGAAATGATATGCATATTCAATGCTCAAGCTTTGTATCAAAATAAGGAGTGTTCAAGCAAAGAAGATAACAATAGAGAATATGGATGGATGGGATGAGGTATCAGATGATAGCTAGGAAGATGCAGAAGTAGCAAGATCATCTTCAAGGCCTATGGAAAGCCTGTCATCAAAGGGCCTTGCTACTAGGAAGTCCAATAAAGATGGTGGGGACAATTCATGGGATGACTAGTCATAGAATTTAATTTCTTTGAATCTAGTTAGGAGGCTGAAGTTCATTCTAGTTAAATATCATTTCAATAGAAAATGGAGTAAAGTAATGATAAAACCCAAATTCATCAACATTAATGTATACAACATTCTATTCAAGCATACAGTGGCGACAATATATAAAATAGATAGTGGACATGTATCAATCAGTAAATGTAGATTTATCAACATCTACGAGTTCAAATTTCCAGAAAATAACCCCAGACAGCATGCATGGTGAAGATAACAACAAAATCAATTAACAACCCACTACTCATTTTTAATAAGCATGGAGAAGTTAACAAGTTGAGAGCCCACAACTGGGGATTTGCAAAAAGACTATCTTATATGACAACTAGTTCAAGTGAAGATGGAAATAAAATTCAGATAGTAACTTATCTATGAGTTACAAGTCAATCTCTGGTGGAGCCTGAGTTCAAACAAAGATGCATGGAAAACCCATTATTCATGGCATGAAACTCAAAACCCAAGTTCAACTGAAAGATTAGCTCAATTTTAACTAAAATAAATCAAAAATATGCACCATTATTCATGGCATGAAACTCCAGTTAGAGCATGCACAAACAGTAAGTTAGCACCAAGAAGAGCCCAATCTCTTATTCAAACTGAGGATGGCACATCAAACTCCATTCCAAAAAAGAGAGAAGTCAAAAAATCCAATGCAAACTCTCAGATCACAAGATAAGAACTCAAGATAGATATTCTAGCCCGTAGAAGCATAGAGAAGCCCAGAAGAACACCATATTCTCAGCATGGTGGCACAAACATCTAGGGATTTCAAAAACCCCAACATCTCTCCCAAACAAAAAAATGCAAAAATGAAATAAAACAATGCCTATGTCAAGTTTGATGGAATTTTAAGTCCAATATCGAGTATAGGAGTTAATGCCTTGCTAACTGTAATGCCAAGACAAGCTCTCCAAGTGCCATGAAAGAGAGGGAGATATTTTTGCATTGATATTGGTCATGTCAACCATAGGAATGGTTAGCTATATGCTATGGTGTTGGTGTTTGGCATGGGTTAGGGTTCATATGTTTTGGGGGTTAAGTTATATGGTATTGTTTAGTTTTGGGGTTATAGTTTTATATGTTGGTTATGTAAAAGATGTAAATAAAAAAATATCAACATTAGAGGGCTGGAGTTAGGGATAGATTTTGGGCATGTATTCTGCCTTAGAATTAGGGATTTATTTGATTTCAGGGCTATTTTGGAGGGAGTTATATTTTCAGAATATTTTTAGAATTATCCTAGAGGGACTATATAGTTGAACCTCTTTATCAATTTTAGGGGTTCAAAATTTGGGGAATAAGAGGTATTAGTGAGAATATTGTTCCTTTTCATCTTTTTAACATATTTTTTAGCCATCAGTTCATGTTTGAGATAGATTATGATCAAGTGAGTGCATACATTCCTTGTCATCTTTTGTACTTTCTCATGTAACTATTTTGCAGATTTTGAAGATAATAAAGCTTGTCCCCATTATTCATACATTTTTCTGATTTTTATATTAGTCCTTGCAACTTTAGCATACAAGTGTATTGTGTCTTTTGGCATAGATTAGTGAATCAATTTCTATTCCTATTCTAAGTTAGAAAGAGTAAACCTTTTGCAGAAATTACATGTTTGTTGGAAGAATTGTTACCATTAGTGGCACAAACCCTAATAGTGAATTCTAGGTCATCCTATGTGTTTTAAAGTGAATGATATTGTAGATCTTAGTAATGTATGTCCTGTAGGTGCTAGTTTATAATTTTGACGAATCTAAATCCATTTGGTGTATCACCCTCTTAGTTAGTTTATTCAGTTTTAGTTTTTTCTCTTTCCCTTTTCCCAAAACTATAAAAATCAGTCTTAGGTGATATTCCAAATCTAATAGGAACTTGCCTAGAATCAAGAGATTCATTCTCTATCCCACCAAGGAGAATGTTTCCATGTTTCAACAGGATAGCTCTATTTTACACCAAGCTATAGGTGCAATCCTGATTGACAACAATTTTTGGCACGCCCGATGGGACCAAAATTGTTTCACAGTTTGGTTGAGCTTCATTATTATTGATGTTTTGGTGTGAACAATGGTATTTCAGCCTTTGGAGGTGAGATTCAAACACACACTTGGTGACTCTATACAAAAGATCTATTGGTTTCAAGAGATCAAGTGCTGGTATTTTTCAAATCATTTTTTATATTCAGATTTCCATCTTATTACATGAATAGAAATGTCATATTATTATGGGCAGAAAGAATACTCACCACCTTACCATGAAAATAATGCTCAATGGGCTAATCATCTGCTATATGAAAATCATCCAAAGCCTATTTATAGTCCAAGTTACCATATCATAGTAGGTTGTCGATATATTCAGTATGCCCCCAATCAATATGTTCCTGCACAGGCTCATGATGATGACATTAAGTTTTTCCATTAGTATACTTAGAGGGAAAAACATGAAAAAGGTCATCAATATATGCATAACTGACAGACAACAAGCATACTTGACGAGATGACAATGTCTATCATGAAAAATGCTAAGTATAGAATTTCCCGATGAACACTGTCAAGAGTTCAACCGACGATGAAGCATATAAGCATAACTGACGGTACAATTTTGAGAACATTTCCAATAGAGCAGAAAAGGCATACACGATGAATAGTTCAAATAAGGGACACCGACGGAGCAGAAAACTGACAGAACAAAGAATGAAAGAAAACCGACAAAACTAACAGAGTAGTCCGACCATCAGAACCAATAGTCAGTTACAAAACCTGCAAAAAGTGGATCTGACTTTACACGTCAGATAAAACATTGTAATTCTATTTATAGAGTTTTTATTTGTTTTAAAACTTTACTTGAGGGTCAAGCAAGCATATTGTAAATGTTTTAAAGCATCCTAATGGATCTAAAACATACCTAACTAAAGATCAAGGTCAAGTTTTAAACCTTGGATCTAGAGTTAATTTGAAAAGCGTGAATCAAGAATAGAGCTAGAAACTAGTATAAATAGATGTTTAATCATTTGTAATAGAGACATGAAGTAATTTGGATAAATTATTGTAGCCATGGAGAGCATCTAAGCAGCAAAAGATAATTTATGCAAAGTTCATAAATAGATCAAATCAGTTATCAAGAAGACAGAAAGGCTACCAATGAGTAGAGACAAGGTATCACTCAATCACTCAAGGTGATTACATTTACATTGTAAGCTTTATAGGATCTGTTATCAGCAATTAGAGATTGCATACACTATCAGATCAACATTTATATTATAGTTGCATTCTAACAAGTGCATCACAATAGAAATTCTTTTGTAGAAGGTGGACTTAACAGTTCTTTGATAAATCTCTTAACAGAGTGCACACCTAATGGTGTTGCTAAAGCTTCAAACAAAGTAGATCCTAACAGGTCTCTACTATAATACTCCTAACAGG
Organism: Thuja plicata; assembly: GCA_018584345.1. Taxonomy (NCBI): domain Eukaryota; kingdom Viridiplantae; phylum Streptophyta; class Pinopsida; order Cupressales; family Cupressaceae; genus Thuja; species Thuja plicata. The sequence continues at coordinate 3,160,027 of MU227639.1, forward strand.
TTAGATCATCAGAAGTTATCAAATTGTAAGCCTTAATCGACTCCCTTCTTATCTGCAGAAAGTGAAGTTTTGTGGGTAGACATCCCCACCGTAGTTTTTACTTCCTAACAGGAGTTTTTTGTGATATCATATCTTGTGTAATGTGTTATTTAATTTCATGTATGTTTCTTGAATGTTTACACATGCAAAGAACTTATATTATGATTTCACATACATAAAGAAAGATAAAAAGATATATAGGAATATACAAATATGATGACACAAAGGTTAATGGACCAACCACATAAAAATTTTTAGAGGTATTGATTCACCCCTCCTCTCTTAGTACATCATTCCAATAAATCCAACAATTGGTATCAGATCTAAGTCTCTTTCTTGAAAATCTTAAAGACTTGAGAGAAAAGATCAACACAATGGAAAAGTACAGACTGGACAAGACTATTGAGAATGAGCATTTGCAAATTCAGATTTACTATGAGAAGTATAAAGAGGTGAGAGTAAGCATGGAAAAGTTTCTTGATGAAATAAATATTATGTAAACTAGGCTAAATGAAAAAGATTATCAAGAAGAGGAGATCCCAGATTACTTCAACTCAGCTGAATCAGCTACAAGAAAAGCATCAGAAAAATCAGTAGAGGAGATCAAAAGTCTACAAGAAGTCAATCTACATCTGACACAACAAATCAAAATGCTGCAAATCAGTCAAGAGACTCATATGGTAAAAATGATTGATGTCATGAATGATTTAAGGAAAGCTGAATCAGAGAGAACATTGGTTATTGATGACAGGAGGAAAATTACAGAGAAGCTACAAGAAAAAGAATCAGAGATTCAAAGACTTACCGATCATCACCATGAGATTACTAACCAGATTATTCTTATGAGTCAAGAGGAAAACAGACTAAATACTGAACTCATTGAAAGAATATAGATCATCGCTGAGCTAAGGGAAGAGAATCAGAAGCTAAAGCATGAAGTCAAAATTCAGAATTAGCACAATGAATTGATCAAGAAAGCTGAAGATAGAAATAAAAGAATGGATAATTTCCTTGATGGACAAAGAAAAGTCAACAAATACACAAGAATAGGGTACACCAACAATGGAGAATCATATAATCAATCAGATTAAAGGAATGCTTATGAAACTCCAAGAACCAATAAGTTTTCATGCAATCACTATGGAAAACCATGCCACGTCTCAAACATTTACAAAAACAAAATGAAAGGTATTCCTCTATCACAATCACTTTCATTGGTAATTGTTATAAATGCCACAAGCAAGGACACAAGGCATATGAATGCAGATCTAAGATGACAAATCTAAAGAAGGAAACCTACATGGACAAATACTGTCCTACTTACAAAATGAATAGACATACACATGAGGAGTGCTGGAAAAAGAACGAGAAAGCATGGACACCAAAAAACCTGATAATGGCTACAAACTGACAAGAGTGGGTAAATCATATGTTTGGGACTATAACACATTGGTAAATTGCACAACATGTGGAAGGTCTGGTCATATATCTTCCAACTGTATGATAAAATGGACTAGAAGACCAAGAGGATGGTTCAATCTAGGTATGGCATGTTTACATTATCATAAGGTTGGACATGTGATAAAATATTGCAAGGACCGACTGACAGAAACAAGCACTTATCCCAATGGAAATGCCATTGATGAAATCAAGAAGATGAGAAACAAAATGTGGGTAAAAGCCACAAACACTGAAGGTGCTAGAAAAAGGAATGCAAATGATGACGCCCCATCTAATGGATTTGGTGACATCACCATTTCCAACTAAATTACACAAGTAAGTACGGAACTGCATTATGACAAGTTATATTATGCATCAGTTCCATTATATATTGATCACATAGACAAAGTAGCAATATTGAAGAATGCACTATATTGTTACTTGTAATATTATTTGAAAAACAACCATCGGTTAATGGGTACAAATTAGCATTGGTGAACACACACAAAAAAGTTGACATCACTTACCAAAATGTATCAGTTATTACACAAAAGCCAAGTTACTAAGTGTAAACCAATGGACATCGGTGATCCTTGAGCTGACAAAAGTTGTCATCACCATTTTACTAACAATCATCGGTGAAGTCACCAAAGATGCTAGCAACCTTGACACTTTTCACCTACACCAAAGATGTTATTTATGCCTCAACTGATGAACTCAGTCTTTGTATACCGATGAGTTGTTGGGCATTAATGATAACTTAGGGCACAAAAGTTATAAAAGCGTGACAAAAGAACTCATTTCACACCCGCAATTTTCAAGCAACCAAGCAAAGCTAAGTAGAGCGATTGAAGTGTGACCTCAGCAAGATATTAAACACAACTCAAAGGATTCATGAGAAATCATAGATATTTAGTAAGTACCTACAATCACCTACCGCACTATTTATTTATGAGAAGCCCTAAAATTTCAAATATGATGGCATCTACTTCAATAATTAAAAAATTGCAAGAAGATAAGAAGAAAATGATCAATCTTATCAGCAACAACACTTGTGTAGAACATAAATACAAGTTGCACCCAGAAATTGCATCACAACCTGATGATTCTGGAGAATTCTCCAGAATCCCACCTAGGGTTTTGCTGGTAGAGGATGTAAGGTCCTATATACATTGCAAGATATCAAAATTAGGAGATCTAGACCTAGACAATGCCTATAAGGCACTATGTGGTGAAGCTGGAAACCTAAAAGAAGAGTACAAGTATCTGGAAGTGAAAGGTCTCATGAATGCATTAAGCTTTCCCAGAGTTTTTAAGATATAATGGATACAGATAGTTCTCAGAAAAATGCATAACCAAACATTATGGCTTAATGAGTCAAAAAAAATAACAAAGGATGGTATTCATGCAGTTACTAGATATCCTACAACTGAAAAACTACAAGCTCACAAGCACCCATCCTTGAAGGATGTGGAAAAGCTAACTGGTGCATAATCAGACAAGAGAGGTGTCAAGGTCAGCACTATCACCGACAAGGAACTCAAGTTTGGTGCATGTGTGGTAGGATACAAAATATTCCAGTCCAGCAAAATGAACATCATAGAAAGCACTACTATGAGCACAGCTTACAAGATCATCAAACAAGGAAAGAAGATGTATCTTGCAGAGATTTTGTTGAATCAACTTGAGGAGAACATGAACACCATAAGATCTTCAAGGACAAACACTTGTAATTTTGGTTCCCTCATTATGTGCATATTATTTTACTTTGAAGAATACTTTCCGTCCATAGGAAAAGTAGTATGGGACACAAGAAAACCTGTAACCATACATATATGTGAGCATATAGATTCATTAGGAATAGATTTTGATGACCTAATGAATGAGTATTTCAAAGGATTTAAGGAAAGGATGCAAGATAGAACTAGGATACCTGAGAGTTTGATGGAAGAACACAAAGAGGATATATGTTTTATGGTAGATACTGATTTTACCTATATTAAACTAGTAATACCTAGGAAGTCCTGGCTATCACATTTAGAATATGAGATTAAAATAGGACAAGCTACTAAATGCATCAAGGCACTATTGAATGAACCAGTAGACAATAAGAAAGCAAGATTTGGTACTTATGAAGAAGCCAAACCAAAGATCAAGACATATCTTGTTGTCAAGAAAATTATAAACAAGAAGAACAAAATGGTTAAAAACTTAACCAAGAAATTTACAGTTACTGAAGAAGGTGGAGAGGAAACAAAAGGTAAGGAGGAACAAACTAAGGGCTAGTCACCTATCAGTGAAGAAATAGAAAAGAATGACTTAGAGGGTACACAGTCAAACTCACCTCCTCCTCTACCAAAGAAAGAAAGAACTACAACCGCTTCAAGAACAAGAAGCAAAACTACAAAGGAACCAAATCCTTCACCACTTAAGAAAGGTAAAGTAAGAACCTACAAGAGAAAACCAGTCTCACCAAAGGAGAAATAGACCAAAAGGAGGAAATGGGTTAGAACAAAAGAAGATCTAGATGACTCAGCTATGGATGAAGCTGACATAGAAATACAAAAGGAAAAAGAACCCTTGGTTCCCAAAACCATTGATGATATATGTAAGAACATTTCAGAATCACCATCTATTTCTGATCCTAACATTAGGAAATAAATAAAATTTGATCCAGAGGATCAAAAAAAGATAGAAGATGCTATTATAGCTAAAATGTGTAAACATCATTATGTTCCACTACAATTCTCAGAATATGACATTCCCAAGGAACTATTAGCGAGATTGTCTGCAAGATGGACATTTGCACTACATCAGGAAAAAGAGATAAGAGAAAGAGTACTTGTTACTCTTATGCCTTCTAATTCAAATAAGGAAGAAATAAATGAGATGGTGAAGAAGTATGAAAAGGAGTTCTCACCCAAAATGAGAGCATACAAATTTCTCAAAGGGAAGCTAATTGATCTTGATCAGGATAGCATTAAGAAGTGGTGCAAGATACTCAAAAATCCCACTAAGGAAGCCAGCCTAGAGAAGGAAAAAATCATCATCAAATATGTACAACATGTTTCATCTATGGAATTGGATAAAGAAGAGATTGATACAACAGGCCTCAAACATGCTGAAGTTATAGATGAGGTATGGCCCGACACTACTCTTGACAAAACTTAGAGTGAGGAAATCCAAATTCCACCAAGTCTAATTCATATTGACTTGAGTAATGAAGAAGAGGCTACCAAAGAAGAATTGACAATAAAAGGTAACATAACTAAAGATATCAATGATGAAACATGGTTGGATAACATCATCAATGAAACTACAGGAAAAGACCCTACACAAGAGGTGCAAAAAGATGAAGATATCAATATTGCACAGGGTAATACTGACAGACATGATACACCTACTAGCACTGCAAAGGTCAATACACTGACCAATATGAAAATTTTGATACAAGCTATTGATATTGAATAAAGTCAGGAGAAATCATCTAAGAAAGATGATGATATACCCAAGGACATGAGTAATGATGAAAATAAAGATGCATCAGACACTAGTAAATATACAGATACAGAGATGAAGGATGCAATTGATACTCAGAAAAAGATGGCTACTGAAAAAGACAAAGGAGAAGAGACTAAAACAGATGAAACATTGAGAAAGGATGAAGAGAAAGAAAAGAGTGAAGAAGCTAAGTAGGATGAGAGAATGAAAGAAAAGGAAGATAAATCTGTTGATACACCAAGGCCAATGAAGAGACATCTTCACAAAACCAACTGGTGGACTTTGAATAGAAGAAACAAGATGCTTCATCTTCTTGAACCTCACCTACAAAAGCAATCCAATCTCAAGGTCTACAAATGGTAGTACACCAATCTATCTCCTAGCCGAAGAAGAAGAAGGTAATGAAGAAAGATATCTTGGCAGTAACACTTGATGAAGTAATTGAAGTACCCAAGTGGGATGTATCTACTTTAGATACTGAAGCACTTCAAAATTTTGGAGTGATATGCCAAAGAAAAGCTATATAGGAGAAAATGAAAAAGGCACATAGGGAAGCCCAAGCACTTGATAAAGAAAGAGACATACTACATCAACTTGTTCTTGATACAAAATTTGAAGATGGCATATCACTCATGGAACAAATTGCAGTTCTTACCGACACCATCACCAATCAAAATATAGATGCAGAGAAGGAAATGGAAGAACACACAGAGATGAAATATCAACACAACTTAGTTGAGAAGATCAGCCAAGAAGTGGCAGAGAACAAGGTAAATCTCTTTGAATTAGAAATTCAATTAGAACTTATGATTGCTAAAGTTGTTACCTTAGTTTAAAAATTGTAACACTAGAAAATTTCACAAAAGAAAATAGTGAAAATTTGTCCCAACTAGATTTAGATCTGACAGCTAGTGCACTAAGTTTAACCTCTGATACAAACATAATAAAGTTGCATCATGACAAGATCACAGAGGTAAACTGATTGAGACAAGAGATATGGGATGCAGAGACACATTTCAGAAAAGAAGTTACCAAGCTATAGGCTCACATTTTACCAAACCTCACCACTCTGCAACAACACATAACAGATGCAAGAAATCTGATAGCCACCCCAGAGATGTCTTTAGTGGACAAAATCTATGACATGCATGTGAGTATATTACTTGAACACATGGCTCTTGAGAATTTGAAGGAGAAATGGGAGAAGATGATGGAGGAAATCAAAGCCTCACACTCTCACATTTTTGACAAGTTGTAAGTACCTTTGCCCTCACTATCAAAAAAGGAGGAATGTATAATACATATGTACAATATACTACTTTAGAAGAAAGGAGATAAGGATATGTATAATGTATGTACAATAAGGATAGATATGTATAATATATCAGAAAAAGGAAAATAAAAAGGAGAAGTCAATTACATGTACATAAACCTACAATTACCAGCATATGCATAGGGGGAGTCATTTCATGACTAAGGAAGATGTATACATAGGTGTAAATACTCATACATCAAGTATATTGCACATATCAATTTTTGGTACTAATGTCAAAGGGGGAGATTGATGAGATTAAGTTTTTCCATTAGTATACTTAAAGGGAAAAACATGATAAAGGTCATCGGTATAGGCATAACCAATGGACAGCAAGCATACCCGAAAAGATGACAATGTCTATCATGAAAAATGCTAAGTATATAATTTCCCAACGAACACTGTCAAGAGTTCAACTGATGACGAAGCATATAAGCATAACCGATGGTACAGTTTTGAGAACATCACCGACAGAGAAGAAAAGGCATACCAAATGAAAAATTCAAATAAGGGACACCAAAAAAGAAGAAAACTGACAGAGAAAAGAATGAAATAAAATTGACAGAACTAATAAAGTAGCCCGACCATCAAAACTAACAATCAGTTACAGAACCCGCAAAAAGTGGATCTGACTTTACACATCAGATAAAACATTGTAATTCTATTTATAGAGTTTTTATTTATTTTAAAACTTTACTTGAGGGTCAAGCAAGCATATTGTAAATTTTTTAAAGCATCCTAATGGATCTAAAACATACCTAACTAAAGATCAAGTTCAAGTTGTAAACCTTGTATCTAGAGTTAATTTGAAAAGCATGAATCAAGAATAGAGCTAGAAACTAGTATAAATAGGTGTTCAATCATTTGTAATAGAGACATGAAGTAATTTGGATAAATTATTGTAGACATGGAGAGAATCTAAGTAGTAGAAGAGAATTCATGCAAAGTTCAGAAACAGATCAAATCAGCTATCAAGAACACAGAAAGGCTACCAATGAGAAGAGACAAGGTATCACTCAATCACTCAAGGTGATTACATTTACATTGTAAGATTTACAAGATCTGTTATCAACAATTAGAGATTGCATACACTATCAGATCAAAATTTATATTGTAGTTGCATTCTAAAAAGTACATCACAACATAAATCCTTTTGTAGAAGGTGGACTTAACAATTCTTTGATAAATATCTTAACAGAGTGCACACCTAATGGTGTTGCTAAAGCTTCAAATGAAGTAGATCCTAACAGGTCTCCACTATAATACTCCTAACAGGGTAGACCATCAGAAATGATCAAATTGTAAGCCTTAACCGACTCCCTTCTTATCTGTAGATAGTGAAGTTTTGTGGGTAGACATCCCCACTGTAGTTTTTACTTCCTAACAGGAGTTTTTTGTAATATCATATCTTGTGTAATGTTTTATTTACTATCATGTATGTTTCTTGAATGTTTACACATGCAAAGAAATTATATTATGATTTCACATACATAAAGAAAGATAAACAGATAGATAGGAATATACAAATCTGATGACACAAAGGTTAATGGACCAACCACATAAAAAGATTTAGAGGTACTGATTCACCCCTCCCCTCTCAGTACATCATTCCAATAAATCCAACACATAAATCTTCTCTTCAAAGGAAAGAATTATGGGCACAAAAGCTCAAACAGGAGCAGTTAGATTATCAGGCATATCATAAGGATCAACTATATAAGAAGTGAGAGAAGCAATTTTAAGAGGATCTTGATCATCAAATTTCTGCTAGGGGGGCAGAGCTGAGATTACGAGTTGTTGAACAAAAGGCTTATGAGTGCAAAATTCCAAGCTTCATACATTTTGGGGAAGGTGAGTCTCCTAAATCTCTTGAATGTGAAATTCCAAGTTGGAGTACTCTCATGTTCCAAGAGCCTGTAAATGAAGATCTTATAAATCTTTCATTCCCAAGTTTTAGTGATATCCTTCTAGCACAAGGACCTATTAGGGAGCAATTGCAGCCTTATGAAGAACTCACTCAAGAGGACTCATTTGATTTTTTTTGAAGAAATTTTATGTTTTTTCAATGAGGAAAATGTATGTGAGCTAAAAAATTTGGAAATTTGTGATCAACAAAAATATGAAGATCTTCCATCAGAGGTAGAAGAGGCAACATGTATAAAGATACAGGCTCTTAATGATAAAGAGGTTGGTAATTTTCAAGTTTCTTTTGACTTAGTTGATGAACTTCCAGGTTTTGTTAGTGAGGAAGAAGGTGAAAATTAGATCATAGCCTCATTAGTTATAGGACAGCAAGAAGAATTTCAAGGTTTTGATGTTTTAAGCATGCATGACAATGACAACAAGGTAAATATTAGTTTTATCCTATGCAAAGATGAAAGTCATGATGATGAGGCTGATTTTTGGGATGGTCTTGAAGTATTTATGGTAGAATTAGATATTCATCATTCACCTCCTCATAGAGAGAGTCAAGTTCAACAAGTCATTGAACATGTGATGGTTGCTGCTGTAGATGTCTAAAATCGTCCTTATATTAATTTAATTAATATTCCCTTAGCATTATAATTAATTTTAATTAATTAATTATATTTGTTATGTTCTTCTATTTATTTAATTAAATATAATTCACTTTCCTTAGTATTTAAATTTAATTTAAATACTATCCCCTTTGATGTATTAAATTTTATTTAAATACATTGCCCTTCATTAGTCTCCTTTAAATAAATTTTTAATTTATTTATTCCTTCACATGACTTAAATTCTACTAAACCACAATTAATCTAAATCTAATTTGGATTAAACTAATTTGAACCTAGATCCTACCCTACCTCACATCACTC
>MU227639.1:3192714-3208791 GCA_018584345.1 Thuja plicata
AAATTTGTTAATTTAAATTAAACAACTATGATAAAATATAAACCAGAGGAATCTAATAATTTAAAATTGCAACACACCTGCATATACCAAAAATATGTTAGAATTAATAACTAAAAAACAATCAACATAGAAACCGTCAACAGCCACATGTAAACAAAGATAGAGTTTAAATTTAAAAAGAACTATGATTCTAAATGGCAATGCTAGAGAGGCTGTGCAGAGTAGCAGACCAATGGAAAAAAAAAAGCAGACCTGAGAAAAGCGTGACAGAGGGATGCACCAAGCAGGAAGACAACATGCATTGGTTGCGCAAGAAAAGAATATCTAAATTGAGCAAAATGCAAATATGAATGAAGGATGCAAACAGAGGACAGGAGGAAGCAAACAAAGTTTTAAGACTACACAAGATCTGATGAAATCAGGTATGCATAGCTTACTAAAATCTACGCTAGCAGCTGAGAGCTCTGCAAAGGAAAGAGAGATAAACAGCTTACAAAACCCAAGAAACCCTTAGTCGTACGAAGCTCTCACAGCTTGTATTAAAGGAGAAAAGTTGATAGAAATAACAAGAGGTTTGATCGATCTGTTATGGGAGATCTTTCTCAGTAATGGTGACTGCAAATCCCTTCAATCTGCTCAGGTGACATCACGTAGCTTGCCTTTGTACACCATGAAAAGCCAACGGTGGCTAAGAAGAATCAACCAGTGATGATATATGAAAAGTGAATTGTAAGGGTGGAGGAAAAAGGAGATTAGTATATATAGCGTGGTAGATTCTTCTGTAAGCTTTTCCTGTAAACTTATTAGAAATGTATAGCAGACTTGAAGTATTGCGCAAGACAGAAAAGCTAAAAACAAGATAATTAAAACCTACGCAATTTGAAACACTAAAAGTTTTGAATATGAGGTGCAGCGCAAGTATATGCTGTGCAATGAAGCTGTATATGCAGCGCAATGAAGCTGCTATAAGCTGTATAAACAATGAAGTTGTATAAGCTGCGCAAAGGGATAGGAAATGGTGGTGAATATGACAATGGTGCTTAATTTTTATTATACTTGTTTCTTATTAAGAATATAAGGAAATGGTACAGATGGGCTTTGAGCTAGAATGGCCAAGGACTATAGATTTTATTTCCTTTTTATCCTGCAATGGAGATCGATATAACAGTGAAAGAGGAAACGAATAGCTTTGATTGATGTGGGAAAATCTCTGATAGCTATGCTATGTATATGCTGTGCAAGGGAACCAAAATAAATATTAACAGATGTATATGCTGCGCAAGGATTAATATAATATGATGCAGCTGTGGTAAAGGAGTATTGTCTAGCACAGGGTAAATGAGTAATGTCTAGCGCAGGGTAAACTTCAAATAAGGTTTGGAAAACACAACTTATATGAAACAACTGAATGCCAAAAGATAAAATATATGAACACTAATATACTGAGAAATATAGTTAGCTGCTGCTGCACAAGAGAAGTTATGATATGCTACACAGTATTGTTTAACTTGAATGCTTAAAAAATTTTGTAAGCATGGTCAAAGACCTTTGTCTTCCAATGCTGCTGATAAGTTTATCTCTGTATGGAAGTTTTTGAAGCTGTGTGTAAAACCCTGCAATAATACTGTTAGAAATCTGAACATGCAGAGATATAAACTTTAAGAAAACATGCAAGAAAGATATATAGATGAATAAAAGACTGATTGTGTGATAAATCTACAGGAAAGAGTGATAAGAACAAAGATATCAGAATTTTAAATCTAACTGTATACAACAAAAAATGATGAGAATGAAAAAATACAATAGAAAATCTGCAGAAAAAGATAGATTAAAGATATTTTAAATAACATAAGATTATTACAAGCTGAAATAATATTTCTAATAACAAAATCCTTCAAATAGTTCAACAAAGTTCGCGGAGAGAGTAACAAAGTTGATGTGTCTGCAACCAAACAGAGATATAAGCTAACCTTTAGATTTGAAAACAACTGTAGACAAACGTCAGATGAAGGTTTATAATATAAATAAATCTACAAAAAAAGACAACCAATATAGATAAACGGGGTTTGGCGGTAAACTAGCCAAACCCAAAAAAAAATTTGATTTTTTATCAACACTCTCTCAAGAGTCTCCGATATTGGAGTGCTCCAAGATATGGTAGCTCCTTCACCAGAAAAAACTCAATTGAAGATTAAACCAACCTGCTCTGATACCATGTTAAAATAATAACAGAAATACAGAGAGAAATAGGAAATGTTTAATTCAATGAGCAGGAGATAGGAGATTTACCATGAATTAGCATAAAGAACGAGGAGCATTCACCAAAAAAATAACAAGGAGACAAGATTTTGGAAGGAGGAAAAGCATGAAAAAACCCTTGTGAATAAATATGAATGGGCAAAATGCCAAGAATGTGAGAGAGAGAGAATGAGAGCCAAGCTCATACAAAATGAGTCACTTGAAGTGACGAAGTGCTACAACTAGTGCTTGAACTAAAGAAATGAGAAGAAAACATCTCTTAAGTAGAGATGAAAGAAGCAGTTGAAGTGTAACTCCCATGTGCATGTGAGCCACATTCATAATGTGTGTGCCACTTGTGCTAATTCCTCTTAAGGAGGAATCTAGGAATAAAGAGAAATTACAAATAAATATTATGTCCTCACACATGGAAAAGAGGACAAGTGTTCATGTAGGGATTCTATAGGAATCTCCTACTTACATAATAACTAAACTAAACTAAACTACCTTGGTTTATAATATATTTCACCAAGGAAAGATTATACTTCTAACAAGTATAAGCGTAGGTTGAATCCTAAGAAGTGTGTCTTTGCAGTACAATCTGGTAAGCTACTGGGATACATTATTTCATGGTGTGTAATAGAAGTTGATCCAAAGAAAGTGAAAGCAATCCTAGAGATGCCACCGCCCAAAACATTGAAGCAATTACAAAGTTTACAAGGAAAATTGCAATCAATCAAAAGATTCATGTCACAACTGGCAGATAAGGTGCATCCGTTCTCTCATCTCCTATGCAAGAATATCAAATTTTAGTGGAATTGCTTATGTCAAAATGCATTTGAGAAACTAAAAGGCTATCTGGCTAATCCACCTATGTTGGTACCACCTGTTGTTGGTCATCCTCTGATTTTGTACATATCTGCTACAAAGGTCACATTGGGAGCCCTCCTGGCACAATTAGATTATACTGGCAAAGAAAGAGCAATTTACTATCTCAACAAGACTCTTATTGGATATGAGTTGAATTATTCCCTAATTGAGAAGGCATGTTTGGTTATTGTTTTCTAAACATAGAAACTGTGACATTATATGCTCAATCATAAGATTCATCTTGTGGCCAAAATTGATCCACTCAAGTATCTCCTGGCACGTGTTGCTCTTACTGGTTGTACAACTAAATGGGTCATGATCCTTAGTGAGTTCGACATTTTTTATGTGGATCACAAAGCTATCAAAGGACAAGTAATTGCACATCAGTTAGTTAAAGCACCTATTGATGGTAAACATCCTTTGATCACAAATTTTCCAGATGAATTGGTCCTTAATCTTGCCTTGAGTACACCATGGAAGATTTATTTTGATGGATCCTTCACTCAGAAAGGATCAGGAGCAGGAATCTTGTTTGTTACACCAAAAGGGGATCTCATCCCTAAATCTTATAAGTTATAGTTTCCTTGTACCAAAAACATTACAGAATATGAAGCACTTGTACTTGGACTCTGGGAGGCCATACAATGGAAGATTCTCAATTTGTTGGTGCTTGGTGATTCACAATTGGTTATCAAACAAAGGATGACAAGTTGCTTCCCTACCGTCGTACAGTTAAAGATCTCAAAATGCATTTCACTAAGCTAATCTTCCAACAAATCCCTTGCACAAACAACAAAGCAGCAGACACCATGGCAACAATTGGGTCCTTGATCACCATGCCAGAACACAGCACATGGTGTGAGTTTCTTGTTGAGAATCTTATGGTCCCTGCCTATGACAAACCAAATTTCAAAATGGTGTGTGAAATTGCTGATCCCAACTCCCCATGGTACCAAGAAGTCTACTCCTACCTTTGTGATGGACATACCCCACTTACCTTAACCCCTAACCAACGTAAAACCTTCATTTTCTGCACTTCGTAATACACAATCCTTTGTGATACCCTTTTGTGAAAGCATTTTGATGGAACTCTTTTAAGGTGTCTAAATTCTGATGAAGCACAAACATCCTTGGAGGAGGTACATCAAGGAATCTGTGGGGCTCATTCTAGAGGACTTACTTTCGCCAAGAAGTTGTTTTGCACTGGATATTACTAGCCTACTATGGAACAAGATGATTACAAATATGTGAAGAAGTGTGTGCCTTGTCAGTAGCACGGTGATTTGATACATGCTCCATCCCAATCCCTTCAGCCCACCATCGCCCCTTGGCCTTTATCATGTCGGGATCTCAACCTCATTGGCCATATTTTTCCTAATTCTTCCAATGGCCATAAATACATCCTTGCTGCTACTGAGTACTTTACCAAGTGGGTCAAAGCTATTTCTCTCACCTACACTACTGGAAAATAGATTTTGAAGTTAATTTTGAACTATTTTATCTATCGCTATGGCATTCCTCACGACATTGTTACAGATAATGGAGGACCTTTCAAGAACAAGGATGTCACAAAGCTATGTATAAAATTCAGCATTACCCACCATACCTCTTCCAAGTTCTTTCTGCAAAGAAATGGTCAAGCTGAGGCTACGAGTAAAACCATCCTCAAAATCCTCAAGAAAAAAGTCAATGAAGCTGGCCGTGATTGGCACCTTTGCCTCAATCCTACCCTTTGGGCCTACCACACCTTCATTTGAACCCCCACTAGAGCCACCCCCTTTTCCCTTGTTTATGGTACTGAGGCTATTCTACCCATCAAAATTGAGCTCCCTTCCCTCACAATTTCTCTCAAGAATTTGTTGTCCGAAGAAGAATATAGAGTTGCTCGCTTGCAAGAGATTGAAATCCTTAATGAGAGACACCTTAATGCCCTATACCACCTCCATGTGTATCAAAATTTCCTTCGCCTTTATTTCAATGAAAGGATCAAGCCTTGTCAGTTTGAGGTTGGTGATCTTGTCCTGCATCACAATATGAAGAACCTCCAGAACCATGAAAAGAAAGGAAAGTTTGAACCTAATTAGTTGGGGGCCTTCATTGTTACACCAAAGTATGGTTCTAGTGCTTATCAAATTGTGTCACGAGAGGGAGATCCTATCACTGATCTTGTAAATATTGTACATCTCAAGCGCTTCTATGCTTGATTTGTCAGTAGTCCGTTGTACAGCCAAAATTTTTAAAAAATCCAAAAAAAAACCAGAAAAGAAGAAAATCCAAAAACATTCAAAAAAAGAAAGTAAAAGAAAAAAAATCAAAAAATCAAAAAGCATAAAAAATACAAAAGCTTGAAAAAATATCAAAAAAGAAATAGAGAAAGAGAAATAAATTTGTCCATTTGTGAAAACCACTTCGGTGGCGCAGTGGATAAGTACCATGGTGAAAACCTATTTTAGGTGCCATGTGTAGTCAAATCCACCATATGTTTCCACATTTTTCCAAACAGCCTACATCACCTTCCATAATAAAATTCACTACCCATATCTGTGTAGGTAGTTCCTTGACCATTTTCCACCTCTGCAATAAAAATTCCCGCTCGACTAAGCTTACCATATCAATACTGAGCTTTGTTCTAGACACAGTGATTGCAAACATTTCCACCAAATTAGCAGATAGATTTACTTTCCTATTGATCATTCTATTCACAAGCAATTGCCAGCAAATTCCTATTTCTATCAATCAATCTATAGCCCATTAGGATGCATCCTTTCGGTGTCAGCTATTCTATGAATCCTCACATCAAAATTGTTCATGGAAAGAACTTTTGGACTGAATGACCCCTTGGTCAAGATGCCTTTTTGTTGATTTTATCTTGTGTTTTTTTATATCCTTATCAGGATAGCCTCGATCATTTATTTCTTGGTTTGTTATGGTGAGTATATAGTGAAATGTGTCATTTGTGGTATGATTTTTTTGTCATAGATTGTTCGTGCATTTATTTTTTGATATTTAGCTATGACTATGTATGCCTCACTGGGGGTAGGATTCATGCATCTAAAATCCCTAAAAAGATATGGATGTATTGCATCTCCTCATGAGTAACATTTCATAGATCTCATCATACCTGATATCTTGAATTCTTGTTCCTAACAACCTATTTGTCTGAGAGTCTAGTCCATGTAAAGGAACCATGTCACTTGTTTTTTCTAGCACATGGTGCATAACTCCTTTTGCAATATCAAACTAGGGTGTGCTCTCCAACATTAACACAATATCAATCCCACTATCCTCATGTTGTTAAGATTGCATTTTAGTTAGGTCATATTGTATTTTGATTTTGATCTTGGCAAAGGTTTATATTTATTCCCCCTATCCAGTCACCTAAGTGATTTTATTAGACCTATTTGATACACACAAAAATAGTGTCCCCATATGTCTCATATTGCATTCATTCATTAGGTTACTTATGTTATTCATTAGGTTCATTCATTAATCATTAATCATTATCAGTTGCATTGTTACTTCATTCATTAATTATTAAGGTTGCATTTAGTTCCATTACATATTTTAGTTGCATTGTTACTACTTTCATTATCCATTCATCATTATAGTTTCATATAGTTACATTCCATTCATTATCCATTATTTATTTACTTGCATTGTTAAGTCATTAACATTATTTTAAGCTTCATTCATTTTATGATTCATTACACATTTCACAATCACATATCCATTTACTTTTACTAACCATCATATTACATCAATACATGTAAAAATACATCCATCTATAAGCATTAACACATCAGATCTAACATATATATGCATCCTATCCCTACATCACAAATAATTCAACATAATCATATACATTCATCTCATCCAGCATGTTAATCATAAATATCATATGTAATATAAAATCATAAATTCATTCATACAACCTGCATAAACATCACATAGCATCATAAATAAAGTCCACAAAGTCCAAATAGTCCATAAATTCCATGTATATATCTTAAAATGTCAGTAGTACATAATGTGTCGCATAAATCATACAAAAATGTGTATCAAAACTAGTCTAAGATGAATCATGGTGGTGGCTACGATGGTCCTGCACCACTACCTGGACATGGTGGTAACCCCATCGATCCCTGTGAAGCCTAACCTGTACTACAGGATATAGACCTCTCTATATAAGGAGGCTCTTGCTCTACCTCTGACACAACTCTAGGATATAAATTCATATAGTAAAGGGCCTCTCACCCTCTCACGCCAACCTCTCTTTGCATCACAAAGGTGTCTGTGAGAACCTGCCCAAATCCTGCTATCATCCCTATATCTTGAGCTATATCTAGCTCGATCTTGTATGTCCTTGCATGGATCCGTAGAGAGTCTCTCTCTCCTATCAGAGCTATTATATGTGCTGACATTGCTTCCATCTCTCCTGTGTCTCCATGCTCCTCTATAATAGAGAACTCTCTGCTGTCTACCTAAGCCTATAACAAATCTAGTGCTCTCTATGTAGTATCTCCCCGAGTGGTCTCCACTGCCAACTCCCCCTATATCCTAGCTACCTCTATCTGCAAGATGCTAGATCTCACGTAAGCTGTAGCTAATAAACCCTATAGCCTCTGGATCTCTTCTTGCATGCTCACCTTAGTCACCTGAGATGTCACTAGAAAGCCATGTACCATGCCTAGTTCAGTCCAAAGACTATCCCTCTTAGCTACCATTGTGTCATGAACCTCTTGGGCTATGTGCCTGGCTGGTAGTCCTTGTCCCTATGCACCTGGGACTATAGGAGGCTTCCTCCCCACTAGTATCTCTACCTTCCCTCTCTACCTCTGGGCTACAACCCTGGGCCAAACTCTCCTCCCCCCAACCCCTCCTCCATCCTTGTCATCATAATCATCACCATCCTAGCCTCCTCCATCTTCTCCCTCTCCAGGTTACTCATCTTCCTGTACTATCCCTGACACTGTCAAACTGATCAGTCTGTGTGCTGCCCACCATTGAGCATATGTCGGTGCCAATCTGGCATCTTGTAGAGACTCTCGAGCCCTGACCCATGGAACCTCTATCATCCCCATAAAAGATGCTTGTGCTATGCAGGGATCTACTCCCATCCCCTAGATGCTACCCACCTCTTGTGTCACTAGTGGATGTGGGAACCCATCTGGAATTGCCTCCTGGATTTGTCCCATCTGTCTCCGTAACCTAGACAACATGTATTTGGAGATCATATATGTTGTCCTTCTAATCAACCAGCAGTCAGTCTGAACAAATATCATGTAATACAAGTCATAAAACTCATCTTCTGTGTACCTATCTTGCTGGGGGATCTCGTGTCCCCAAGCCTCACACCCAGCATATGGGGCCCACTGAATCTCCCCCATCTCATCGAGCCTCCGTCACTAGTAACCAACTTAATTTGTGGCCTCATAACTGATCAGTGGCTTGTATCTACATATGAATGACTTGTAAGCCACTTTAGTCTCTTGGTGCCTGGTTAGTTGTATGACTGTAATGTCCTCCCATGCCCATACAAGAAGAAGCATGCATCCTAGCCCTAGTGCCCTACCCTTACGATAGGCGCACATGTGTAGATCATAATATTTCTGCCTGAGAATAGTGTATCCCTAGCAGTACTAGTCTCCATCCTCCACCATGCTACTAAAAACTTGAGCCCAGCCTATCAAGAATCCCTTGCCTGCATGATCAGGCATCAACCAACCTCCTATCAATCCAGCTAAGTAGAGGGTCACCCACCGCAACCGTGGTCAAAGTGCCATCGCCCCCGTCTAGGACATCCATTGTCGTGTAGTCAGCAAATCTGCATACCTCTGACCGAACTCCATCTCCATGTACGGCTCTGAACCTTCATAGTAGTACTTGGGTATCAACCCCCAAATAGGCACTCTATAAATCCTCCACACATCATGAAGGGTGATAGTAGCTTCCCCTATCAGGAAGTGAAAGCTTGAAGTGGCACTGTGTCACCTAGCAATCAAAGAAGACATAAGTACATTATGCGCTCTCAGATGTGGCCAATGATGTACATATCTAACCTGTAGAGTGTCATGATCCCCCACTTAGCTACAGTCAACTTGTGCTCTAGCGCCATGGTTGCTGAGTAGCACTCCCTCTCCCAGAAGGTGATGGTATCCTCCTACATCCAACAAGCTCATGTAAGATATCAGATAGCATTCTGAGGCATCAAAAAATGTCCCTAGCTTGTTCCGGGACATCAAAAAATGCTCCCAGGCCCCCTTCTTTTCCTCTTCTTCCTCTTTTTTCTCACATTTTCAGGTCAATCTACGCAAATGGCAGTTGACCCTTACAGATGGTGGATTTTCACAGTCACTAGTCTACAGAGATGATGGATCTTCGCAGACGCCAATCTGCAGAGATGGTAGTTTAGGCCACCACTTCTTTGCCACACAGATGACAGAGTTTTAACTCTGCCATCTCCGCTGCACACTTTCCCTTTTCCCTGCCCTCGTAGACGGTGATCAAGCTATCTCTGTCTATGCAGCCACCAATCCATGATCGGTCATCTGTGAGGACAGCAATCTGTCGATCACCATCTGAGCAGATGGTGGTCAGGCAACCACCATCTGCATTGCACACCAGTTTAGACCACATTTATGACACCCTAAACACCTACCAAAGCATTAAATACATAATAGAATAGGAGGTGTTCGATTACTCACCGGTGGTCTAGCATCTACTGGTCACTGGTGGACTCCAATGCACTCTCCAAGCTATGCATGATCTCGCTCTGCTACCATCACTCCCCTTTTCTTCTCTCTTTTTGCTCTTTGTGAGTGAAAATGACTTGTCTATGGGCCCTAGTGGACTATTTATAGATCCTTGGGATCCGTTTCTTTCATCCTTCTCGATGTTCCCCATTCTAGTCCCCATTTTTCCTCCATTTTTCTTGGACACACCATGTAATTGGTCTTTTTTCCCCATTTTCCTACCTTTTTTTGAGAAAATTTTATTAAAAATTCTATTATTTTCTCGAGGGGGCACCCTCCTCCGCTCTCACTGCCGTAGGTTTTCCTGACCTCTTTGTGGCATCTTATTTTCTTTTCTTTGATGCGATGCCACTTTGACGCCTCATCAAAGAGGGGCAAAATGTAGAGGTCTAAAATCGTCCTTATATTAATTTAATTAATATTCCCTTAGCATTATAATTAATTTTAATTAATTAATTATATTTGTTATGTTCTTCTATTTATTTAATTAAATATAATTCACTTTCCTTAGTATTTAAATTTAATTTAAATACTATCCCCTCTGATGTATTAAATTTTATTTAAATACATTACCCTTCATTAGTCCCCTTTAAATAAATTTTTAATTTATTTATTCGTTCACGTGATTTAAATTCTACTAAACCATAATTAATCTAAATCTAATTTGGATTAAACTAATTTGAACCCAATTTAAACTAATTATCATCAGTGGTGAATAGCTTGAGACAAGTTCATCATACTTGTTCTTGAGTTCTTCACTCTCTTAGCTTGCATTTTTATCATAGTGGGATTAAGTTATTGTGTTGGGAGAGCACACCCACAGTAATCTCTAAGAGCAAATCAACAAGGCTTGGGTGCACTTGTTTGGCTCATCAGAGGTTGTGGTGTAAACCCATTTGTTTCTTTCCTTTCATTCGAATATGCTAACATGATTGTGATTTATAATGACTAACCTTTGTTGTTTGCATTTTTGAGTGATAATGTTTGACAAGTAGGTTTTCATCACATATAGTTGCATCTTAGCACATACCTAGATATGAAGTTGGCAGAGTGTTGATTGAAGAACATATCAGCAAAAACATGCAGAGATATGAGATTGAGACAAATTCTCCAAACAAAGAGTATGACAATCAGCAACATTAGGTAGACCATGCAGTTATCCAGCTTCTTAATCTTCTAGAGATTGGAATTTCTGATCAAATTGATATCATAGTTGAAAAGATAGTTGAAATCATAGACATCAACAGCAGAAAATCAAAATCTATTATTACAAGAGGCTGCCTAATCAGGTGTCTTTCCAGAATGGGGCATGTTCCAAATATTCTAGTTATAGATCAGCAGATCTAGCATGTTTATATACCACAAATCTGCCTTGATATTAATCAAATCCAATGGGTATGTGATATGGTCTATAATTTTCAAGACATGCTTCAGGAGTTTTTCATGTTTTCAGTCATATTGTATATCTTTTCAGTTGCACATATGCATGCATCTCATCCATCATTGGTGAGAAAATGAAGCTATTTCAATCAGTCAGTTAATGGATGTATATGAGGCTCAGATGATTGATTAGCTTAGGGTAGAATAGAATTTTTCAGTTATAGTTTGCTTTCTCTAAGTGCAGTCAGTACAAGTTTTAGTTTAGTTTCAGTTTTCAATTTTCAATTTGTGTTTAGTTTGAGAAGGTTCAGTTGTTCCTAAAAGTTGAAGACTCTATGCCCAATGGATAAGCAAAAGGCAACTGGTCTGATTTTTTTCAGCAGGCAAACACCCCTGAGAGGTCACCATAAAATGTTACCAATTTAGCTTGCATACTAAATTGGTAGGTTTTCACTTCTTTTACATTGCAATAAGGATTGAATAGTTTCTGCCCTAAGTTGCAGAATTGCTTGAATTCTAAAAAGGAAGTACAATGCAATGTGACAACTATAAACATTAAAAGATTTCATAAAGGTACACCTTTTCAACATTATTATTCAAATTATGAAGATAAAATACATTTCAATGCATTCATATTATTAGATTATTGTTCCAAAGGAGCATGAGTAGGTTTAGGGTTCCATGCATTGCCTTTAAGAGGTATTTTGCATGTTAGAGCTGAGTAATTGTATCATTTGAATCTTCGTGTATTTAGCCTTGTCTTTTCTTGTCATCCATCCTAAGTCTTCTTCTGGCTTTGTCCTACATCATGGAGAGAGAAAATAGTTAGATCCAAATTGGATCCAAGCAATGCATAGATACCTAAAACACCATACTACAATCAAACTTTTAAAGGTGTAATCGACCAATAACATCAATACAACAACAAAGTATGCATCTACATCAACTGAATAAAAGTATCAAAGTGACATAGCTTCATGAAACCTTTTACTGTATATAGTTATCATTATGCATTACTTAGGAGTTGATGTTTGTAAAACCAGAAGTCTCAATTAAAGGGACTTAGTTCTTATAGCTGAGAAACCTTTTTTAGAATATTAAAATGTCAAGATGGTAAACATAACCAATCAACCAACATTCATGCATGAATGTCATTTCACATGGCACTCACACACAAACATTGATTGGTTAATTCTATTCACTAATCTGACATTTTGATTTGATGGTGTATAAAGAAAAATAAGCAAAAGTATATTCAAATGCGGAAAGAAACATGATTTATAAATTCACAAGTTGCAGATAATAAAAGAAAAATGTAGTGGGTGTTGTAACACCCTAAAATTGGCATCTTGCAACCCTAACCAATTTTGTTGCATTTGTTATTCTTTTGAATCATCAAAGTCCTATTGTACTAGGCAATTCTGAGTTTTGACTGACTCTACTGGACCTAAGTGTCAAATGTAGAAAATCCTAAATCTGCATTAATCATACATTATATTTAATTCTTAAATATCAATCAATTAGCTAAACAAACCCTATGATTGAATTAATTTAATTATAAAGTCCTAGCACTTTAATTAAATTAAATTCACCCCTTTTAGCTAAGACACATAACAAGAAATTAAATAATATTTAGTTATTAAATAAATATCCTTATTTCAATAATTGAATTTAATTATTCAGATAATTAAGAAAAACACATTTATGAGGTCATACTTTATTTATTTAATTAAATATTCTCTCAAAAAACTTCTCTCCAGTTCAGAAATGGAAATTTTGAATTAATTGTGCTTTAAAGAGAAAGAAAATAGTTAAAATAAAAAAGAAAATAGTTAAAAACAAAGAGAAAACAATTCATTGTTTTCTTTTAAAGAAAGCTTGCTAATATGAACTGGCTTTTTTATCTATTTTAATTCAAAGAGGAAACTTTCTATTCTGAGCAGACTCTTAGTCTATAAAACAACTCCCATTTCTCATTCAGAGCCCCACTCATTTTTATGCATTGTTAGAATAAAGAATTGCTGCTAAATTTTAGAATTCATCATCTCATTTTAATTAAGCTCATTGGAAATAGAGTGGCTTAATTTTCTTAGATTAATCTCACATTTCTTATCATATCTTATTTTAATTTCATTTAGATTAATCTTGCATCTTTCATGTTCTTAGATTAATCTTGCATTACATTGCATTGCATTCATTGAGAAAAATCCTTCATTCTTAGACTAGTCTAGGTTGTGAGATTCTCATTGTGAGAGTTATTCAAAACCCTGTATGGATAAAAGGCAATAGGTTGAATCATACATGCATGCAAGATGAATAACTCATATTCACTTCTATATGTGGCTGATAAGCAAGGACTATGTTGAAGTGTATGGTTGAATAAAAAGGCCATATTTAGCATATACATTTCTGACGCCCACCGTGGGGCTCGAAAATTAATTTCTAGCCTTATTTTACACTTTTTTTGATCAATTCTGGTTTTTGTCTGTACATCTATA
Source organism: Thuja plicata (assembly GCA_018584345.1). Classification (NCBI taxonomy): domain Eukaryota; kingdom Viridiplantae; phylum Streptophyta; class Pinopsida; order Cupressales; family Cupressaceae; genus Thuja; species Thuja plicata. Next base: position 3,206,453 of record MU227639.1, read on the forward strand.
TAATGAAAATTCATGCAAAATTTCTCGTATAACCGTACAAATTTTTTCAAGTACATGCATTTCTTCGCGTTCGCATCCGGGATTGTTCATGCAGGCTGTGATACTTATTCGCATGACACTTGACTCCAGTGAACTTTAAATTGTAGTTTTTGATATCTCTATTTTTGTTGTTTTCTCACCACTAATGGTTTTTGTTTGTTGTTGACTGTGTTTTTCTAGTTTTTATCTCTAAAACAGCTTAATGGTGGTTCGCAGGATGCTGAAATGAAGAAAGAAATTACAAAATACTAATGTATTTACTGTAGGACGCTTGTCGAAGACCTACGTGTTTTCACAAACCTCTCATGTTTGTTTTTAGTAGTTAGAGCACACTTTGGTTGGTGCTTAAAATGAATCATTGTCTTGCGTGATTGAAGTATTTTCTAGTTTGTAATTCTAAGAACTATATAAATGTATCCTCTCCCCTCACCTTTATGGATCTTGGGTGTAAGAGAAATTCATATGATTCTTCTAGAGTGGCTACCTCCCAAGTGCTTTAGCACAACTAGTGAAAGTGGATTGCCGAACCGGTAATAGGCTAAAGCCAAGCCCTTATAAATTGATATATAAAAAATTCCATTGTGATTAATCTCATAACATATAGGTGTGAATTCATTGTGGAAACCAAAATCTCCTCTAGTACCCTAGTGGTGCGTTAAAGTCCTGACATCGTTAAGGTGAAAGCCTTGCTTTGAAAAGATTGGGAGAGCCCCCTTTATTGAGAAAATGACTTGATCACAACCACCTGAACAGATGTCCTTACTACAAACTGTTGTTATAGTATCCAAAAATCCTCTATCTATTGGCATGAAAGGTCAGAGACTGACTAAGACACCCCACACTTTACGGCTCTTAGTAGAGACAATAACCCTTTGAAAAGTAATTCCTTTAGGATTCAAAGCTTGGTGTGCCTGAGAAGTGAATGCACATGTAAGAAGAAGCTCATGCCTCCAAGCTTCTAAGTTGTCCTCTATGAGTAGGTGTTGTGCGTGTGTATTTGGGAACCTGCTGAAAATAACACAAACACTCAATAGGTCATTATATTAGTCCAAAAGGGTTAGAAAAGCATGTAAAACCCACTAAAACTGACATATTACCTTCTAACTAGAAAGAGTGTAATTCATAACATACTAGCCCTCAGAATATGCTATAAATCAGTGACCAATACTATTCTAGCATGAAGTATTTAATTCAAATTCAAGCTACAAAGATGAAAAAGCATGTAATCTAGCTTTAAAAGATGAAACTAAAACAATGAACTAGCATGAGATAATAAGTGAAATGAAAATCTAGGATGAATCCAACAACATAACAATGTGATTTTGATCTAAATGTGAAGGCTTATTTTCTCTCAAAATAGGCTTCTATTTATAGAAGAAAGGGAGAGAGAGAGGGGAGACAAGGTTCATTTATGAATTAAAAGACTCATAAATGAAGATGTAAGAGCCATTAATGCCCATGGCATTAATAAGACATGGGAGAGACATAGGCTTAAGGAATCTTAATTAATAAGGCATTAATGAAAGCCTTAAAGAGGTAAGGGAGGATGTAAGAGAGTGGCTTGAGAAAATGGACTTTAAGAAAGTCCAGCTTGATAAAGTGGACTTTCTCAAGTGGGTTGAGTTGTTAAGTATTCCTTAATGGAATGTGACAACATTAGGAGGTGGGTTAGGGTAGAATTTAGGATTAGGATTAGATTAGTATGGTTGAATGGGTTGAGAAGGGTTAGAACCCAGGGTAGAAGTGATTGAGATAGGTTAGGTTGGGTTTTAGGGGAATATTAATAAATGAAATAAACTTATTTAATTCATTTAGAAATATAAGAATTAATTATTTAAATAATGAAATTACTTTTTAATAATTAGGGGACTATAGCCATTTTAATTAAATTAAATAGGCTAGGGGAATGGGTTAATTGCAAGTGGGTATTTGATTTAGGGATTTATTTAATTCTTTTATAATTAAATACTATAGCCATATTTGATTTTGGTTTGATTTGATTGGTCAAAATTGATTTGAATTACATGGCTATAATAGTTAATATAAATCGGTGATAAAAATCACCTAGGACATTAAATTGATTTAAAGAATTATGCCAAGCAGTAACAGGGTCGTTTGGACATAATTGAGGGTATGATCATACTTAGGGAAATAGGGTCCATAGTTGCAACAAACCAAATTCAGGTGGTTACATTTGCCCCTCTTTGAATTGATGTGCAAGCAGCGCATTGATTCAAAGAAAGTTTTTGATTTTGACTTCAGAAAGATTGAGAATCCCGTTCTTGGTTGTCGAACGAAAT
>MU227639.1:3224862-3245319 GCA_018584345.1 Thuja plicata
TGGTTGAGATAGGTTAGGTTGGGGTTTAGGGGAATATTAATAAATGAAATAAACTTATTTAATTCATTTAGAAATATAGGAATTAATTATTTAAACAATGAAATTTCTTTTTAATAATTAGGGGACTTTAGCCATTTTAATTAAATTAAAAAGGCTAGGGGAATGGGTTAATTGCAAGTGGGTATTTGATTTAGGGATTTATTTAATTCCTTTATAATTAAATACTATAGCCATATTTGATATTGGTTTGATTTGATTGGTCAAAATTGATTTGAATTACATGGCTATAATAGTTAATTTAAATCAGTGACAAAAATCACCTAGGACATTAAATTGATTTAAAGAATTATGCCAAGCAGTAACAGGGTTGTTTGGACATAATTGAGGGTATGATCATACTTAGGGCAAATAGGGTCCATAGTTGCAACAGACCAAATTCAGGTGGTTACAGGCGTAGCTAAACTTTAGTTCAAGTGGGGATTGAACAGATACTGCCCTGGCTATCCTAGGATTGTGATGTGTTTGTCCTGATACTATAAACATTCTTCTTAATGTGTTTTGTGTGGGTGTATCATTTAAACAATCGAAACAAATGTCAAATCACACAAACTGTCAAACTTGAACATGTCCAAAACAATTTGTAACTTGAACTCTATGTCAGAAAACAACATGATCTTGTCTCTAAAAATGTAATCTAGTCTTAATTATCTGATTCTGTAGAATTTCATTTGTCAAAACTGCCAAGTCTCACACGAAATTCTTCCATCTTCGCGTCATTATCTGAGAAACTTCACGCAAGACGCTGGAAATTGTCATGTGACATTTTGCAATCTTGCTATCATTTTATTCACCAGTCGGTCACTTTTATTCACTAGTCTTCTATTTTATTTTGCACGGGACTACATAGTTTCGCGCAAGCCTATGAGAATCTTTACGCAAGAAAGTACTTCTTCGTGTGAATCTGCAACATTTTGTCAAAATAGAGAGCAATTTCCCATCTATCCAGGGTACTTCTGCTAAATCTAATCTCTATTCTAGGTCTATTTATCTGCCTTCTATCTACACACAGTCTGCAACTTGATTTCTTGGGGTGAGAATTACGTGATTCTTTCTTAAACTGGTCTCATCTCATATATTTTGGTCTATTTTCTACTGTGTCATCATATCATGTGTCGCAATAGTCATTCTCAACTGTTCTAGCCTCATTTCTGATGATTTGAACCAAGTATACTTCACCTTTTGGCACTTTTTGTGCATTTTCTTTGAGACATTTTCAAGTGTGGTCTTAGTTCACATCCCTTATACAATCTTTGTCTATGACTGTTACAACTTGAAGTGGAAAAATATTTCCTTCAATCAATCAAGAAGAATCTATACTTTCCACACCATTGTTGGCTACATCTAGTGAGGAATCATCTTGATCTCCCTCTCTGGTACTTCAACCTTACGTCAAACGATCATATCTAGTGGATTTTAGTCAGGTTTGAAACCCTTTGTTCCAAGAAGATCCAAAATCTAAAGACACTCAACCTTCTCATACTGAGTCTTTACACATTGAACACTTGCATTCTGGCAAGATGGTAGATCATGACCAATCAGGTGAACATAGCAGAGATGATCTCTCTAAAACCAGGGGTAAATTCCATTTTTAAGACCCCCCCAATGATGAGGAAACATAGATAAGCCAAGTAGATATCATGAATACTCGTGCCAATAAAAATTTCCGTAGGATGATGGACATTCTCCTAGCTGAGGTAAAAGAGAAATACCTTCTTGAACTAGCCAATCAAGGGGCTAAGTTACCCTCCAACTACAATATAGAGACCCTTGTCACGCAAGAGGAAGAAACCAAAAACTCCAAGTTACAAAAACAAATCCAAAGTATGCAAGAACAAATTATTCAACTCATGAAGGATAAAGACAAACCCGCTACACAGTTCACGCTAGAAAGAATTTGTCCATTCCTGTTTGATAAGAGTCTATGCATGCCTCCTTTTCCTAAAGGAGTTGAACTTCCCAAGTATGATAAATACTTGGGTAACTCTGATCCCCAAGATCATTTGAGAGAGTTTGGTGCTCTCTCTATGGAGTTCATACATGATCTAACCTACCTCATGCATCTCTTCCCATGTAGTTTGGGAGGGCCAGCTATGGAATGGTTCTCTAGGCTAACAAATGACATCAAAACTTTTGACAAAATTTCCAAATTATTTCTACAACACTATTCTCACAACATCCAACATTCGGTTCACATCCGAGATCTGTGCAACTTGAAAAAAATCATGGGTAATCCTTCTTGACATTTCTCCAAAGATGGAGACAACTTTATACAAGATATTCTCACAAAATACCCAAATCCAAAAAGTTGGACATCTTTCTACACAATCTTCTTCCCAACTTTGGGTATCAAGTACAGTTGCAAGGTCCTTTAACCTTTGATGACATGATTAAGCAAGCTGTGAGAATTGATACATTTATGGTCAAGAAAGGAGAATTGACCTTACACAAGGAAAATTAACAAGGGTCTTCCTCCTCAATCAAAGATAAACCCAAATTTCCCAACAAGAACCAGAATGTTGTGAATGATGGAGTTGTAGACAATGTGACTCCCAAGCCTTCAAAGGCTACTTTCAATCTCACTACCACAATGTAGGTAGCCAAGGCCATTGAACAGGCTATGGCAGAACCCAAACCCAGTGCCTCACATTTCTCTAGACCTAAACCTTGGGCTCCTAGATCCAAGCGTGAGTTCACTCCTTTAGGAGAACCTCTTGATGCGGTTTACAAGACTCTCTTGGACAACCATTTACTCACTCCTCTAGATAACTCATGACCTTATGATCCACAACCAAGACCCTCTTGGTGGAATGAATCTGCTTATTGTGATTTTCACCAAAACAAAGGTCATAAAATGGCTACTTGTCTTAAATTGTAGCATAAAATCCAAGATCTCATCAATAGTGAAGTTATTGTTGTGGGAGGTCACAACAAGAAATTAGACCACCAAGCTTTTAAATACCCATTTCCTCCTCATGGGAAAGGTGAGTCATCCAAAGGCCAAAATACTGATGCCAAGGTCAACTATACATACACCTATAACGACAATGATATTAATATGGTTGAGCCTATTGATACTAAATATTGTAACATTGTCATTCTCAAGGGAAGGGAAGATACCCCCAAGCCCAAAACTCCTTTCATCTTGCGAGGGTCTATGCTACAGCCCTCCAAACAAGAATAGTCTTAGGTTAGTGCAAATGTTGTTGCTCAATCTTGTGCTAAGATCATTCTCAAAGGCCCTGAGCCTTCTATGTCTACACCAACACAACCTACAGACAAAGCTATTGTTGGCTCTACTAATAATGATCTAAAATTGGGTTCCTCATCTAATGCTTCCAATTACAACATTCTAGATCAATACAATGTACTAACGCTTAGATCACTATCTTCGAGTTGCTAAAAATCTCCCATGCTCACAGGGAGATCCTTGATAAAGCCCTCACCAAGGAAAATATCCCAAAAGATCTCGATCTCAACTAGTTTTAATCCATGGTAGGTCGCTTGACCTCCTCCCATTACTTGTATTTCTATGAGGAAGATGACCATTCTTTGAGTCACCCACACAACAACCCCTTGCACATTGAAGTCATGATTGGTCTAAAGCGCATTCACCGTGTTCTCATAGATAACAGTGTTGGCCTCAACATTTACTCTGCTAGCTTCCTTACTGAGTTAGGCTATGGAAAAGATTGCATAGATGCCCACAAAAAGATTACTATTAAGGCCTATGATGAAGAAGAATGAAAATCTAAAGGGCTAGTTGTGTTGCCATTCAGATTTGGCCCTATTGAAAGGGATGTTATTTTTCAAGTGCTTGACATTCCTTTAGCATACAATATTATGTTGGGAAGGACATGGATCCATGAAATGCAGGTTGTCCCTTCAACATACTATCAGTGCATTAAGTTCCCATTCCAAGGATCTGAAGGGACTATACATGCTAATACATGCTATGATTGCAACACACTCACAAAATTTGTTGATATCTTTGTACCCACCAACAGAGAGTCTACTGAGTTCTTCGAGACTAAACTAAAGGAAATGGAAAAGGGTCTAACACTCAAGGAAAATAACATGGGAGGATATCAGATTAAACTCATGCTATCTATTACATCTCTACCTTTGTCTCCACATTATTTTGGGAGACCTTCTAAGAGCACTAAACCTTCTACAGTTCCTCCTCAAACAAAATATGGTGGTACCTTTGTACAGGCCACGATACCATTAGAAGAAGAAGCTAAAAATAGGGCTATCAAAGCTTGGATCTATAAAGGGGAAGATACCTCTGAACAAACCACTACACCTTCTGACATAAAACCTAAATAGTATGGCAAGGGTCTAACTATTATGCAACACTTTGGTTACAAAGGGAATGGTCCCATAGGTGTGAATCATAAAGGATTGATTGCACCACTTGAATCTATTGGTCGACGAACATGTGACTCTATATGTATAGGCTTCAAGAAACTCACATTTCAACTAGGGATAAACAAGTTTGTACCTAAAGAAGATCAACAACCAACACCTGATGATACATCTAAAACTGATGAGTCCGAAGATAGTTCTGAGGAGGATTGCTTCCCTTTTCCCATTCCCCCAGATCTAGCAGCATTCTTTGCTGAGCCAGATGATTTCATACCATGTGTCAGTACAGTTGAGACTAACAACAACTTTGATGAGACCACTTCACTTGCACCATTAATCTATGAATAGTGGAAAGAAATGCAAATTGTCAATCCAGGTCATTAGGGTGATTTGTACATACCACCACACTTTCAAGAGAAGTTTGAATAGGAATCCTAGTCACTTCTCACTAAACAAGAAGTAGATGATACTGCAAACACTAATGAGGTACTTTAGTCAAAAGGTGTTCATCTAACCATAGCAAAGGTTCTAGGAAGAACTCATCTGAACTAGGGAAAAAGGGTTGATTTCACTCATGTTCTTGATATGGTGCCCAATGATGAAACAAACTCTCATGAGTATGAGTTCAATGATTTTTCATATGCCACCTATGACAAGGATATAGATACATTTCACACATATGAAAACATTCTTGAAGTAGGTGAAGGGTCTAGTGTAAGATCAAACAAGTCTAATTCCATATATTTTAATGTTTCATCTACTACGATCGCTAAGAATCAAAGGAATTTGACTACACCTTTGGATGAGATCACTCTAGGTCTTGACTTGCTAGTCCATGCTTTTGATGATTATACCATGAACACACTTTAACATGTCACTTCTCTTTCACTCCACCATCCTGAGCTTATAGAATGGAACTCTCCCTTTCCATCTAATGAAGTCCTTACATTCTAGAATGATTATTCTCTTGCTTGTTACCTCAACACTGTCAAACCTGTAACATCCTCCACTAGCAAAGAAAGTGTCAACATGACTAAGGCTGATATCACGTATCTCAGTCACAAAATCAAAAGAAGAAAAAATAGGTGCTCTGATGGTGAAACCCACATTGTGGCAGTGTCAAAGCCTAAAAAAGTCAAAATAAAATATGTATCCAAAGGTGAAAACCTCTTCGAGGTGGCTGAGGATGAGATACTTGATACACTTCTGAGTCATTTCCAAGAAAGGTCATCTATGCTAATTGAGCCAACTCTACCAGTCAACTTGGGTACAGAAGCTGAACCTCAGATCATTCACTTGGCACAATCATTATCTGAGGCAAAAAGAGAGGAATTCATTACATTCTTCTGGAGCAAAAAGATAAACTTTGCCTGGAAATATTTAGACATGCCTAGTGGAGATGATGAATTCCTAGAACACATGTTTTGGACATGATTTCTGACATGAATTCCTATTGTATATGCTAAATGGGGCCTTGTTAATCACTTCTACATTACATATTTCTGACATTAAATACGTTAATCTAAAATAAATATGAGTATAATAGGTAATGTTTCTGACATGAATTTCTAGCTAAAATTATTTCTGACATGAATTCCTAGTGGAGACATTACACCACCCAGCCTTTAATTCCCCTGAGTCCTGAATGATCTATTCTGTCATTGGACATGACTCATCTCACTACCATCATATTTACTCCTACCTTCATGACCAGATTATTCTGGACAATTACACTCGGAATGAGAAATGTCACTTAATCCATAGTACTTCATGATTTGTCATCATAGCTAATGACTTGTATAGGCGTAGTCTTGACGGTACCCTTCTTATGTGTTTAGAACCTGATGAGTCCAAATGTGCATTAGTAGAGGTGCATGAAGGCATTTGTGGGTCTCACTCTAAGGGTCTGGCACTGGCCCATAAACTTATTAGAGCTGGTTACTATTGGCCAGATATGGAAAAAGAAGCTACACAGTTTGCTAAGTCTTGCAAATAGTATCAACTACATAGAAATCTGATTCATGCTCCAGCCAAGGAGCTTATTCCCTTCATTACTTTCTAGCCATTCCAACAATGGGACTTTGATTTGGTGGGTCAGATTTATCCCCCATCCTCAAATGGATATAAGTTCATCATCACAATTACAGACTATTTTACCAAGTGGGTGGAGGTAGTCCCTCTCACCATTGCCAATGGCAAATCAGTAGCTATGTTCATTCTCAACTACATCATCTACAGATTTGGTGTACCCTCAACAATAATCACTAATAATGGGGTACAATTCAAAAACAAGGATTCGATAGAGCTATGTTCTAAGTTTAAAATTACTCAGCATTGGTCTTCCATCTATTATCCTCAGAGTAATGGATAGGTGGAAGCATCAAACAAGACAATCCTTAAAATCCTACATTGCACAGTTCACAAATCTGGATGAGATTGGCATCTCCATTTCAATCCATCTCTCTAGGAATATAGTAAAATCATAAGAACCCCAACAAGGGCTACGCCCTATGCTTTGGTTTATGGATCAGATGGTGTGCTACCAATTAAGGTTGAGATTCCTTCTCTATGCATCTCTGTGAAGGGCCTCATTACTGATGATGATAATAGAATATCTTGGCTACAAGAGCTAGAACTACTTGATGAATGTTGGTGAGTGGTATTTGATCACCTTAAAGAATACTAGAAAATGATGTCCAAGATCTATAACAAGAAGGTTTGACCGAGGGAATTCCAAGCGGGTGACCTTGTTCTGAGGGAGAACACTAAGAATTAACAACATTGGGTCCAGAAGGGAAAATTTGAACCAAATTGGCTTGGTCCGTATGTTTTCACTGCAATATTTGGGTCTAGCACCTATCAAATTTCTACTACTAAAGGAGAACAACTCCAAGAGCCCATGAACGCTCTTCATCTGAAATGGTTCTACAGCTGAGACATCTTCAGTGTGCTCATGTATATAGTAAAATCCTGAAAATTTTCTAAAAATCTAAAAAAGTCCTGAAAAAATGATCATCTTAGTGAAAACCTAGCAATAGGAACTTTGATGTACCTCCAAAAAAAGCATAAATTCCAAAAATACAAAAAAAAATTAAAAATTTGAAAAAATACAAAAAAAGAGAAAAAGAGAAAATGGTGTCATTGATGAAAACCTGGCAAACAGGCGTCATGGTAGAAAAAAAAGAATTGATGCCAAGAAGGTGAAAACCTAGTAAACAGGTGCCTCTTTTTCCACATTTCTATATCTATTGTAGCACCACTTGGCTTTATGCATTTGTTGTCTTTCTTTTTTGCTTGCATTTTCTTTTCCACGTGCTCTCAATTCCCATCAAGACACCAACTTACATGGATTGAAACTGGTCATACTCTCGGGGAAACCCTCATGGTCTAGGGGCAATGTCCTATTCCCTTTTGGGATCTCCTTCGTGATAGTCACCAGTGGTTCTCACTACATCTGCCTACTATCTCTTAGCTTATACTGAGTTCTCTCTCCTTGAGAATCTCCCTAACATCAGTCACCAATGGTTCTCACTGTGTCTGCCTACTGATGTCTAGCTAGTACTCTGATCTTTTCACTCAAGAATCTCTCTCGCATCAGTCACCAGTGGTTATCACTGTGTCTACCTACTATTTTTGTACTATTGAGATTTCTTGCATTTGTTATTGTTGGAGTTATACTCAAATGCTCTATCTATCGATACTTAGTCTTGATGATCCTTTTCTTTAGTTTGTAAATAGCTTTCGATCACTTTCGTGACACTTTGGTTCCTCTGCAAACCCTTCTGACTTGACATTGATTCAACACCTTACGCCTGGGGGCAACCAAATCTAGTTTGTTCTTACTACATATGTCGATTCAGTCACCGCTACTAGGGGCATGGGTCCCCAAATTTGATCGCAGCTAGAGTTAGTAATCTTGTCATTTTTGTAGGACAACTATCTACTGACACAAACTGGTGTTTCTCAACACCCCAATTCAAACAATATTTCTCAACACTATCTTTGGACACATCTATGTTTTTCAACACACATTGGGTATCTTCAAACATAAACATCTATTGATAACAATCAAACACAATGCACTCACAATCACAATGATGTTTTTCAACACCTCTATACACATACATATTCGAAAACTTTGAAACTGGTTGAGCTATGATTGAATCTTTCTTTGTATGTTGTCTATTCTCATGGATTTCATTGATATTTTCTTTGTCTACTTCTTGTTGGTGTAGTCCCGATGATCCGGCAACATCAAATAAACAAGGTGTATGTGATAAGAGCTCCTGCATTAAGGTGGAAAAGTCTCACATCCCTCTATCTTTCTTATTTGTACGCCATGGTGAGGTCGGTACTATCTCTTAGACTGTTATTTCTCTATTTGTTTACGCACAATCAAACTCATGGTTATCTTGGCTTTGAATGCCTCGATACTAGTGTACTCTTGCAACATCAACTAGAAACAATGTTCAAGTCATCTTGGCTTTTGTGCCCTGGTGCTTACGTTTATTTCCTACATCTTATCCAATGAAAGTCATATTCATATTATTATGGTCATAGTAGCATCAGTAAGGATTGTATCGAATCTAATGTTCCAAAAATTCTCAATGATGATAATTATATGATGGGTCTCACAACCATGTCCTAGGTATTACATCTAGCATAGGATTGCATTTTTATTCTAGACTTGCATTGTGGCAGCAATTTGATGTTCACTCCATTGCATTCTCCTAGATTTGTACATTGTGGAGTTCTACATCAGCATCTTGCCTTCATCACTACTGCCCAAGTGTTTGATTCTCACTCCCACTCTTCAAAATTGGCTAAATAAACTGCTCTAAATCCATTTCTGTGATCGAAATTGAAATCTGACACTTCTATATAGCTCAAAATTGCATTTTAAAATTTTTGGGACCGACGCAATCGGACGCTTGTGCAGTCAACTTTGTAACGTCCCTTTCTTGTCAGAATCATATCTAATCAACATTTTCTCAAATCTTTGACTCTTTTCATCAAAAGTAAACTCTAGTCAACCCTAGTCAAACTTGGTCAACCAGACCTCAAAATCCCTCAAAATTGATTTTGAATCTTCTAGATTCTTCCATAATCTATTCTAAGTTCTTCTTGATCTCCAATTCAACATCTATATGTGTTTTCTTTCTCCCCATCATCATTATGACATGTCATCTTTCCATTTCTCTCCCGAGGGGCAGGATGATTACATCATTGAATCTATTTCCAATCAATCCAATTTGTATTCAAAAGTCATCACTGCTAGGGGCATCTCATCACTTGGGGCATGTTCAGTTTTTCATACCTTATAGTCAAAACTGGGTGTTCCATGACTTTCAATCAATAGGGGTATCTTTTTTCCCTACATCTCATCATATATTAGGTATCTGAGCAATCTAACTTGGATTCCTGAAGATCAAGCTTCATTCTGGAGATGATTCTCAAAATCTCAATCTATTAAGTATCTAAGCAATCTAAACTCAGATTCTTGAGGATCAAGTTTCATTCTGGAGATGATTCTCAAAATCTCAATCTATTAAGTATCTGAGCAATCTAACTCAGATTCTTGAGGATCAAGCTCCATTCTGGAGATGGTTCTTGAAAATCTCATCTATTGAGAATTAGGGAAATCTAACCCTGACTCTTGAAAATCAAGCTCTATTCTGGAGATGATTCTGAAACTTGATCTAACCAGTGTCTGGGAAATCTAACCTAGATATTGGGGGACTAAGCTTCATTCTGGAGATATTCCTAAAAAACTCTATTGACTATGTTTTTATGGATAGGTATCGGGGCAATCTAACCCTGACTCCTGAAGGTTGAGCCTCATTCTGGGGACAGTCTTTTGAAAGATATCAATCTATTAGGTATCTGAGAAATATAAGTTGGGTACCTGAGGATCAAGCTTCATTTTGGAGATGATTCTCAGAATCTTAATCTATTAGGTATCGAGGCAATCTAACCTAGATTCCTGAGGATCAAGCTTTGTTTTGGAGATGATCCTCGAAAACTCTACTTGACCAGCATCTTGAAAATATAACCTAGACTTTGGAGAGTTAAGCTATGTCCTAGAGATGGCTATGAAATCTTCATCAATCGATCTTTGCATCATCAATTTTTGAAATATATTCTTATGTGCTTCATACATTAGACTATTCTTTGAATCAATGCGCTACTCGCACATCAATTCAAAGAGGGGCAAAATGTAACACCCCAAAATTGGCATCTCCAAACCCTAAAAAAATTTGTTGCATTTGTTATTCCTCTGAATCATCAAAGTCCTATTGTACTAGGCAATTCTAAGTTTTGACTGACTCTACTAGACCTAAGTGTCAAATGTAGAAAATCCTAAATCTGCATTAATCATACATTATATTTAATTCCTAAATATCAATCAATTAGCTAAACAAACCTTATGATTGAATTAATTTAACTATAAAGTCCTAACACTTTAATTAAATTAAATTCACCCCTTTTAGCTAAGACACATAAAAACGAATTAAATAATATTTAATTATTAAATAAATATCCTCATTTCAATAATTGAATTTAATTATTCAGATAATTGAGAAAAACACATTTATGAGGTCATACTTTATTTATTTAATTAAATATTAACTCAAAAACCTTCTCTCCAGTTCAGAAATGGAAACTTTGAATTAAATGTGCTTTAAAGAGAAAAAAAAATAGTTAAAATCAAAAAGGAAATAGTTAAAAACAAAGAGAAAAGAATTCATTGTTTTCTTTTAAAGAAAGCTTGCTAATCTGAACTGGGTTTTTATCTATTTTAGTTCAAAGAGGAAACTTTCTATTCTAAGCAGACTCTCAGTCTATAAAAGATCTCCCATTTCTCATTCAAAGCCCTAGTCATTTTTATTCATTGTTAGAATAAAGAATTGCTGCTAGATTTTAGAATTCATCATCTCATTTCACTTAAGCTCATTGGCAATAGAGCAGCTTCATTTTCTTAGGTTAATCTCATATTTCTTATCATGTCTTAGTTTAATTTCATTTAGATTAATCTTGCATCTTTCATGTTCTTAGATTAATCTTTCATTACATTGCATTGCATTCATGGAAAAAAATCCTTTGTTCTTAGACTGGTCTAGGTTGTGAGATTCTTGTTCTGAGAGCTATTCAAAACCCCGTCTGGATAGAAGGAAACATGTTGAATCATACAGGCATGCGAGATGAATAAATCATATTCACTTCTATATGTGGTTGATGAACAAGGACTGTGTTGAAGTGTATGGTTGAATAACAAGGCCACATTTATCATATACAGGTGTCACGAGCCCGTGCTTGAACCTCACAAGATGCATTACATACAATACTAGGAGCTAAGAGTTCAAAAGTTTAGAAATGAAAGGGGTGCAGAAGAAAGAGATGTAGTTCCTAAAGGTTAGTACAAGTTTTTATCTTGTTGTTACAAGTTAATGGAACTGGTACAAGATGCAAAATACAAAAACACTGCTGGTACATGCATGTCAAATGCATAAATGATATCATTTTGTTATTATGAAAATGATGCAAATTAAAGTGTCTTGATTTAATACTATGAGGAGATGTAGGAAATGAATGATTTCTTGCAAACGAATCAAAAGAGAAATACTAATGTTATTACAAACTAGTATGCATTCACAGAGGAACCAATTACATTGTATCAATTTGGGAAAATACATAGTTCTATACACTGTTGGCATCAAACACATACTTCATCTAGTGTTGTTCTGAACACTGTTAATTTTGAATGGGAGGGAGAAAGATCAAATAATATCCATGCTTGCAGAAGGAAGAGGAAATACAGGTTCAAGCAGAGATGTCCTTTTTATAAAATACATGCATGCATAAACTGAAATTGAACAAAATTGTGTTATTACTAATGATAAAATAGCAATGGTATTTATTTTACAAATGAAATATGCATAGACAGAGAATTGATCAAATAATAGAGTGCCTAATCAAAAAATAGAAGGTAATAGCAGTATTGGTTTGCATATTTTGTTGGAAAGTTGACTCCTAGAGGATACATGACTTATTTTGTGTTGTCATCATGGAAACAAAGTCATACTAAGTTTTTGTCAAAGATAACTTAGAAGATAAAATGACTATGGAAAATAGGACACATAGAGATATACAGTGATCATCACATCAACGCATGTGCAAGAGATCGAAACAGAGTATGCGCATTCAGATATATGTTCTATGTGATGTCTACATACTAAGTCCAGACATGCATGGTATGGTATGATAGTATAGAGAAGTTACAGACATATTAGTACACCAGAAGTCCAGAAGATAGAGCTTGAAAGCCGACTAAATGTTTTTATCAATGTGAATTATTTTTTTGTGTAACGGCCAAGCACCTTTGATTATGTGTGTAATAATTTCTTTAGTATTTTTGTAAACATGCTTAAGCTGACTTTCTTGGAAGTGTTGTGTATTATGTTTTTAGGGCTGACCATAAGTCTTGTTTTGGGTCATGTCTATTCGGGTATGAACATATAAGTATGTAATATAAAGTTATGTTACAAGCATCGTATATATGCATGAGTAAGATATAGAAGAGAAGTATAATGAAGTCAGTATGAGATAAAGCTCTTTAAGAGAGTAAGAGCATCAGTGCATACATGGAACTGATCAGACAACAGTGTCATCACAGCAGCTCACTTTTGATATAGTGTATATCAACTATCAGAAGGTTGTAGCCTTCATCTTATTGGGCAGTGAGCTCAGGCAGTGAGCCATATACCTTTAACAGGGTTTTGTAATAGACTCCTAACAGGGTCTAAGACTCCTAACAGGGTCATTGTACTTGGATTATAGAGACTACTTCTAACAGGGCAAAGGAACTTTAACAAGTTCATTATATTAGTGCAATATTTGTGGGTACTAATTCCCATCGGGGTTTTCCTCTGATCAAGTTTTCCCTGTAAACATATCATGTGTTATGTGTTCTTGAATTGAGCTTCATTGGATGTATGTTTGATTTATGTTTAAGTTGTTGAAATTTAATAAATAGACAAACGTTGATTCACCCCCCCTCTCAGTGTTTCTAACAATTAGTATCAGAGCTCTGGTCCTTTGAAAGAAAGTTTAACCACTTGAGGAGATCATGGACTTAGCAGAAGCAAAACATTTGAAAAAGAATCTTGAAGCAGCCCTTGAATATCTTGACAAATCTAAAAAAGAAAATGAAGAACTTAGACTGAAAGTTGATGGCTGACAAATGCTTATCAATAAATTGAGAAAAGATTTGAAAGATTTTTCTACAAGTGATTTAGGGAAAATGGTCAACAAGCTGAATGAAGAGAACATTTCTCTAAAAGATAAAATTGAAAATCTGGATGAACAGCTAAATGATAGTCAAATTTCCATTGAAGAAAAGATCAAAGAAAGAAAAAAATTAGAAGATGAACTTTTGCAAGAAAACATGAAAGTCTTGGAATTGGAGAACATAAAAAAGAAGATGGAATCTAAATTAATAGAAGCAAAGGATAAGATTGATAAAATCCACACAAGTTCTGATTCACTTCAATCTCAGCTCAATGCACAAAAGAAAAAAGGCGACACTACTAGTATTGGATACAGTGTAGCACAAATTGAAATCAATTCATTAGAAGAAAGAAAGAAAGCACATGAAGCATCTTCAGAAGCAAATAAAGTTGAAAATGTTGTAGAGATTAAAATAGGTCCACCTAAAAGAGAAATCAAGCAAGTTAACAGAACTTTTTATGCATGTAATAAACATGGTAATTTGGAAAGACATTGCAAAGAGGTAAGACCTTTCAATGGTTATTCTTACTCCTCTAATAAGTTTGGTCACATGGCTATACATTGCAGAACAAATCAAAGAAATTAGTCACAACAGAATCAGAGAAGAATGAATCAAAACAATCAGAGAAATCAATCTCAAAGAAATTTGTAGAACATTACATGTCAGATATGTAATTACAATGGACACACAACAAAGCAGTGCAACATGATGAACAAGAACATCAGACCTCCTATCATTTGTCACACATGTGGAAAGGCTGGACACATCTCAAGGTTCTATAGATCCAAAACTCAAAAACAAGAGGATCCTAAGAAATCACTATTTGAAGAAGAAGGAGAAGTCAAGTTTGTTCAAGAAAAAGAAGATTCAAGCAAAATTTGGGTTGAAGTAAAGAAGGACAATGCAGGGAACAAAGTAGTTGATGCATCCTCTATTTCTAGTTGAATAGACCTTCTTGGTCTTAGGGGGAGCTATTCTAGCTCAGAACCCCTGTGTGGCTGGTATACTCACCTCCAAGTATGCGCCTATGGATTCATGCTTATGATCACATAATATAATATTATGCATACATGTACTATCTATAATGCATTCAGAACAGAGTTTGATATTCTCTGTGAAAATCATGTACGGTTGCAAACATTAAATGTCGTAACTTTTATAAAAAGATGTAAGTGTTTGATCTTCTTCACATTTTCATTCACAAAATTCAGAGAGCACATGAGAACTAAGCATCAAAGAATAGAAGCATAACATATTTGGTGGTTAAGAAGAACGATTAAGAAGTTGGAATGGAATCCTAGTAGTTGCGCCATTTCATATTTTTGTGAAACCCTATTTAATCAATCATCAAGTAAGTATGGCAACTCCAGTTGTATTTGACATTGCAGAGAGGAAGAGATTTGTATTTAAGAGGAATCCATTTAAATCCATACTGGATGATGTGGAAGGATATTTCTCCAAAACTTTATTAGGTTTCGTTCACATAGAAGACATCCGCGCATACATTTATTTTAAAAAGGAAACAGTTTGAGATAATAGTATAGCCACTCTCATGGCTTCGATGATGAGACTAGACTATTCATTCAAGGATGAATACGTGCACCTCACAAAAAACTCTATCTTTGAGTTTTTGAATGCACATGAATTCTATGAACCAGAATGAGTTAAAATCTTGTTGAGAAGGTTTCATGATGACCTCTACTGGATTGGTGAAGTTACCGTCCATATTACTACAGACCTAATCCAAACATGACTAGACTTCCTAATACTGGACTAGTTCTTCCTATTGGAAAAGATGTCAAGAAATAGGTTGAGAAAGAATGCCTATCCAAAAGTGATAGGCGCAATATGAAATTTGATCCTATCAAGGAAGAAGACATAAAACTTCTAACTGTGATCCTTGGTTACAAGTTCCAGCAAGCAAGTAGATTGAATAGTGTCTCTGCAGCAACTGTTCTAGCAGCTAACAGAATGGTGAAGGATAACATTCAGTATAATCTATTTGAGATATTGCGTGCTCAATTGATTGACAACATTTGAGTTATCAAGCATGAAAAGAGAAAGACATTCAGGTTTGGGTCTCTGATTATCTATCTATACTTCCATATTGTTGGTAAGGTTGCAAATCTATACCTAGACAGAAGCAAACCCACTATGTCTCAGATTTCACTTAAAGCCACATCAAAGAGTAGTTCAAAAGATGCCATGGACATGGATATCAAAACTTTCAGGATCAAGATGCAGAAGAGGTTCAAGATACCTGAGAATATTGTTGAAAAGTATAAGGAAACCATATGCTTCATGGTAGAGACTGACTGCACTTACATGGAGGCAGTTGAGCCTAGAACTAAATGGATTAATCCACTTGGGTATGAAGTGGAGGAACATGTATTGGAAGGATATGCACAGGTCCTTTTGTCTGCACCCAAAGATTCCAATGAGCCCAGATGGGGCACTTATAGAGAGAAGACTAATGCAGTTGATTCTTTATTATATAGTACTGATAACAAAAGAAAAGCATCTAAAATTACATCTAGCATTCTAAGAGTTCATGGATTCACTCAAGAAGATCTTGACAAAGCTAGAGAAGCCAATATAGCCAAAGAACTTGAGAAGACTGATGACATGTATCTAGAAGAAGAAGAAAGTAGAGAGCACCTCTGCGCCCTCTACCACCATTGACCTAGACTCATCTCCACCTTCTATACCAAGCAAGAAGTCTATAGGAAGGAAGGAAGTGCCCACAAATCACCCATCCTCAAAGAACACACAGAGCACATCAAGGAGCACTCAAGCTCCTCCTAAGTTAGGATTCAGACCTAGTCTAAATGTCTTGAAGAACAGGATTGTTAATGAAGGAAAACTAGACACACTTGCTAAGGTTTATGACAAGTATCAAGATATAGATAAAACTAAGATACATTCTATGATCATCTCTCACATGATTAAGTTTAAGAAGTCAGTTCTTGAACTCAAAATAGTGATACCTGATAAGTTATGGAACTTACTATAAATAATGAAGAGACATGCAATTGAGGAAGACATGAGGATAAGAGAAGAAACACTGGATAATCTTCTCCCTGTATGCTCACATGATGAGAAGGCAATTCTATTAGATTTGGTGAAGCCTCATCTTGAAACCAAGACAAGGACTCTTCAGATTATGAACAAAGAGTATGAGCAGATAGGAAAATAAACTGAAAAGGCATTTGCACAAGTGTTTATGCATAGACACATGTATCCATCAACAATGCCTACAACTAAAGTAACTCCAACTCTTCCCAAACAGGTTACAGAACCAGTGATTCAAAATGCACCTATGATAGGTCCACAGGTTTCAGTGCCCTCAATGTCAATATATACTGATACAGAAAAAGACTCAGAAGATACTATAATGGTTGATAACATCAAGATATCCATGACAACATCTGACAATGGCATGGACAAAGTTGATAAAGCATTTGTAAGAACTGAAGAGATGTGCACTGATGATAAATATGTACAAAAAGATGAAGTTCCCTCCAATGATCCAATAGACTTGAATGAAGAAAAAGATACTCAAGATAATGAGACACCAATCAAGGAGATTCCAATAAAGAGTGAATGCATGGATACCAGTCAAAATACTATATTCACACCATCCACTTTACCATCTACTTCATTGTTGTCAAGGTTAACTCCTGACTCAGCAAGTCTATATGCATGGGGAGAAGAAGACTTAATAAAGATCAGTGTGCTAGCTATGGAAAAGGCAAAAGAAAAATAGGTTATGAGGAACCCTCTTTTCTTGGAGTCAGTTAACATTCTAAATGATTTAGTACCTATAGACAAGAAAGTAGCCAAGATTCAATTAGTTGAAGATGTTTACAGTATTTTAAAAAGCTTCAAAGCACACTTTACAGACCTAGTAGACTCTACTACTAGAATTGCAGAAGATGAATATAAAAATAAGAGATTGAATGAATTGGTAAATAATTTTACCTAGACCTAAAATCTCTAAAGATTGGGAAATCTACATTGAAAAAGTTGGCAGCTAAAGGTAAGAAAGTCATAGAAAACTGCATGGACAGAGTAAAGTTCATCTCTGAGCATATCAAGAAGATAGAAGAAGCAGATACCATGGTGGACAGTATTAGAAAATTAGTTGAGACATCCATGCAAGACATGAACATCTGTAAAAATGTCTATCAATGTTAGTTGGACAAGATTAAAAAGGCTAAGTTGGAAATCAGTAAGATAAGATTCAGACAAACTCAGCTGAGAAATGCACTTGCACCCTCTTTAGCAGTTCTGAATGAGAACATCAAACAGATTGATGCCACCATTGTGACATATGATCAAGGTCCTTTCATGGATTTGATGAAGATGGAGAATCTGACATATGCCTTATGCGTGCATCTTCAAACAATTGATGCAATGAAGGTATTCTGGTAGAAAGAGATCCAATCTCTTTAGATTGTGTACCCAAATGTTTACATGGAGTAAGTATCTAGAAGACTTACAAGTTTTATACTCCTTTGTCACTAATTTCAAAAGGGGAGTAATAGAGAATGTGTATATATATATATATATATATTTCAAGAGATGCAATGATATACAGTTATTTTTTGTGTTAAGTCATTTTGAGAAACTTGGCCACATTCCTTTGTTACCATAAATGACAAAGGGGGAGATTGTTGGAAAGTTGGCTCATAGAGGATACATGACTTATTTTGTGTTTTCATCATGGCAACAAAGTCATACTAAGTTTCTGTCAAAGATAACTTAGAAGATTTAATGACTAAGTATGGAAAATAGGACAGACAGAGATATACAACGATCAACACATCAGCGCACGTGCAAGAGATTGAATCAGAGTATGCGCATTTAGATATATGTTCTATGTGATGTCTACATACTAAGTCCAGACATGCATGGTATGACATAATAGTATGAAGAAGTTACAGACAAATTACTACACTAGCAGTCCAGAAGACAGAGCATGAAAGCCAACTAAGTGTTTTGACCAGTGTGAATTATTTTGTTGTGTAACGGCCAATCGCCTTTGATTATATGTGTGTAATAATGTCTTTAGTATTTTTGTAAACACGCTTAAGACAAATTTCTTGAAAGCATTGTGTATTATGTTTTTAGGGCCAACCATAAGTCTTGTTTTGGGTTGCGTCTATTCGGATATGAACATATTAGTGTATGTAATGTAAAGTTATGTTACAAGTGTCAAATATATGCATGAGTAAGATATAGAAGAGTAGTATAATGAATTCAGTATGAGATAAAACTCTTTAAGAGACTAAGAGCATCAGTGCATACACAGAACTGATCAGACAACAGTGTCATCACAGCAATTCACTTTTGATATAGTGTATATCAACTATCAGAAGGTTGTAGCCTTCATCTTATTGGGCAGTGAGCTCAGGCAGTGAGTCATTTACCTTTAACAGGGTTTTTTAATAGACTCCTAACAGGGTCTAAGACTCCTAATAGGGTCATTGTACTTGGATTGTAAAGATTGGTTCTAATAAGGCAAAGGAACTTTAACAGGTTCATTATACTAGTGCAATATTTTTGGGTACTAATTCCCACCGAGGTTTTCCTCTGATCAAGGTTTCCCCGTAAACATATCATGTGTTATGTGTTCTTGTATTGAGTTTCATTGGATGTATGTTTGATTTATGTTTAATTTTTTGAAATTTAATAAATAGACAAACATTGATTCACCCCCCCCCCCTCTCAGTGTTTCTAACATATTCACCATATAGTGTATGTGCATATATTGAAATGCTATGGTTGCATATTATTTTTTGGGTTTAAATGATAGTATATGATCTAATAAAATATGCATATATATAATGGGGGATATCATAAGAGAAATGATATGCATGTTCAATGCTCAATCTTTGTATCAAAACATGGAGTGTTTGAGCAAAGAAGATAAAAGAAGAGAATATGGATGGATGGGATGAGGTATGGGATGATAGTTGGGAAGATGTAGAAGCAGAAAAATCATCTTTGAGGCCTATGGAAAGCCTGTCATCAAAGATCCTTGCTACTAGGAAGTCCAATAAAGATGGTGGGGACAATTCATGGGATGACTAGTCACAGAATTTAATTTCTTTGAATCTAGTTAGGAGGCTGAAGTTCATTCTAGTTGAATATCATCTCAATAGACAACAGAGTAAAGTAATGATAAAACCCAGACTCATCAACATTAATGTATATAGCTTTATATTCAAGCATACAGTGGTGATAATATATACAAGAGACAATGGGCATGTATCAATCATTAAATGTAGATTTATCAACATCTACGGGTTCAAATTTCCAAAAAATAACCCCAAAAAGTATGCATGGAAAAGATAATAGCATAAACAATTAATAACCCACTCTGTGTGTATATTTGTGCACCTATTGCCTGCAACACAACACTTCAATAAGTCATTATGTTAGTGAGAAACAAGGGTTAATGAGCATATAAAACCCTAACATTGACCTATTGCTTTCTAACTAGGATGAGTGTAGCAAATAACATAAAAGCCCTTAGATTATGCTAAATATCAGTGACATAAACAACCTAGCATGAAAGATTTAGTTTAAAAATAACCATTCAACTATTTAACATGCATATTACTCTAAAATGGACATTATAAACATATGAGAAAGTGACTAATGGAGTGTGTATGAAGCTAGGAAGGAATGGGTAGCATAACAATGCTTTGAGATTCCTTCAAAATCTTGGCATAACA